>SZWC01004285.1:86759-143808 GCA_023375785.1 Penium margaritaceum
GCGGCGTCGCTCTTCTGACGCAGACTGTAGACCCACCGCATCCGGGTGAAGTCATCAGTCAGCGGCAGAACATACCGGCCCCTCTCGGACAGCGACTCGACCGGGAGAGGACCGAGCACGTCCGAGTGGACCAACTCGAGGGGCCTCAGGGCTCGGGAACGCGAATCAGGATAAGTGCACCGGTGCATCTTTCCCTGAGCGTAAAAAAGACAGTCAGTCTTTGGTGGCTTCTCGAAAGAAGCCACGTCAAGACCAAGAGCGGGCTGTGTCCGGATGAGCTTGGACACAGTGTCGGAGCCCACGTGACAAAGACGTCGGTGAAGCGACCGCTGGTGTTCCGGGGATAGAACACCAGTGACAAAGACGCGACCAGAGGAGGAGGGAGAGCAAGGGGAGGAGGGCCGAGCAATGCGATACAAATCATCTACGAATGAAGCACGCAAGACAATGCTATGGGTGTCAAGAGCAGTCACAGTCGCTGAATTAGCGGTATGCTCAACCGAGAGACCCATCAGAGTGCAGGCACGCACAAACAGCAGACTTAGCTCAAGATCAGGCACAAACAGCACATCCGAGAGATACAGGGGGCCAGACAGACCACCAAAGTATACAACCCCAACACCGTGGACCGGTAAGGACTGACCAGAGCCTGTACGAACAGAACGGACAGTCGTGACAGGACCAAGTACCACAAAGTCACTACGACGACACGTCATGTGGTGGGTGGCACCGGAATCCATGATCAAAGTGCCACCGGAGTCACGAGTGGTGGACGTGACTGTACAACGAGCAATGGAACACTCGGCATCAGAGGGACGCTGAGCCGTCTGTGTGAAGGAACGACGTACATCACGAAGGTGAGACTCATGAATCCAGTCAGTGCAGTCAGGCCCATCATCATTACATGCTTACTGTGCTCCCCCACACGTGTCATCACGAGTCACGAGGACGGACGAACAAGCAGTCTGTGACCCACTCGACGATGACAACACACTCGCACTTCCTTGAAAGCGAAGCGCCAGAAGATGACGAAGCTCGGCAATGGTGCGGTCACGTGGGTCTGGATCACTGCTGCTCGCCAGTGAGGATGCAGGAACAGATGCAATCGTGGTCGTCGCGCATCCAGAGGAGTGTACGGTCGATGTGCCGGACACGGTGCGAGCAGCATGGGCAGCCTGAAGTCCGCAAGTGATGCGCTCGCTGTCAAGCGGCTGCTGGCACTCGATGTAGTGATGGGCACCTCCAAAGTTGTAGCAGTGCACGGAATGGCCACTGCTACCACTGGATGACAATTGTTGCTGACCCGATCCGCGCTTCCTATTCTTCTTCTTCCCCTGGGCAGCTGCTGGTACGCCCTACATCTGCGTGGGTGTAGACGGGGTCGAAGAGGAGGAAGATGAGGTCGTGATGGAGGTAGATGAGGGTGACTGCATGAGGGAAGATGGTGGTGAGGCGAGGACTGCTTCAGCGAGGGAAGTCTCCTGATGTGCTACTGCTGCCTCGCGGGCCAACGTCACCAGGAGGAAAAACTGATGGGCCCAAGGGAGCAGCTGCAGGGTGGTTGAGAAAGGCTCGAGAGCAACGTCGCTGTACCGTGTGAATATGTCGTTGTACTCTAGGCAAACTCCGAGCATGATCGTCCAAAGTGCCCACAGCTGTGTGCCCCCTGAGGTCCCCAGACACGTGTAGATACGCATGGCGCGTCGCCAGTAATCCGCTACATGCTCCGCTGGTCCCTGACGGAGCGAGTGGAAAGCAAGAATGTTTGACGCACGCGTGGCGTGCGTCTCTGCGGCCAGTAGGGAAAACGCCAGATCCCAGCCTCCACGAGGATCAGCTCCGGTGCCTGTGCCAGTCTCGCCGAGGAAGGGGCGGAAGTCAACGACAGTCTTGCGTGGCATGGCGTAGAGAAGTCCTCGCATGGCCCGGGCTGCTGTCAGCACTTGTGCTGGATCTGTAGACTGGTATGGGCTATGGTAGTAAGGCCACACTCCCTCGGAAGTGGCCCACACCTGAAACATGATCTCCCAACAGTCAAATCCATCCTCGCTGATGTACCGTGGAGGTGGTGCCTCAAAGTCCTTTGGCTGCCGCTCCCTGGGGAGAGCAACCGCCGGCCGAGGAGGGCGAGAGACGGGGAAAACTCCTGGAAGGGGGTGATCACCGGGGAAGTCAGGTGACGGTTGTATCGGGGATACGGGTGGAGATCGGATACTCGTCTGCAGCTGACGGAGACGCTCTTGTAGAAGACGAATCTCCCGCTCCTGGGAGTCATCCTCGAAGCCTGGCATGAATGGCTCGTCATCAAGGAGGTCCGCAGGTGGTGGAGAAACCACACCTGGAGGTGAAGCAGGCGGAGCACCTGTCACGGGCACCTGGGCCGAGTGCTGGGTGGAGGCCGCAACGCCGGCAGCTCCCTCAGAAATCCGCGAAGGAGCTGTGGACTGAGCACGCAGGAGCTCAGTCNCGCTCCTGTAGAAGACGAATCTCCCGCTCCTGGGAGTCATCCTCGAAGCCTGGCATGAATGGCTCGTCATCAAGGAGGTCCGCAGGTGGTGGAGAAACCACACCTGGAGGTGAAGCAGGCGGAGCACCTGTCACGGGCACCTGGGCCGAGTGCTGGGTGGAGGCCGCAACGCCGGTAGCTCCCTCAGAAATCCACGAAGGAGCTGTTGACTGATCACGCAGGAGCTCAGTCAGTGTGCGCATCGCGTCAGTCTACTCTCGCTGCAGACAATGCATCTCCTCCTGCTGGCTGCACAGGTCCGCAATGGCCTGCGAGCGAGGGTTCAATACCCGTGAAGAAGAGGAGGAGGGATCACCTGGTCCCTTGTCCTTGTCGTCGGGCGAACTCATGTCACCGCTCACTATGGGACGACAGGTCAAGTTTGCCGGATTTCAAAACCGTCTGCGTTTCTCGGAGAGTTGAAACGCTTGCAATATTTGACTTTTCGGGTGAAAATTTGGCCAAGTGTAATGCTGACGTCAGCAAGTCGTTGCTGACGTCAGCACGAACTGATGACGTCAGCAATCAACAATGCTGATGTCAGCTCGTCCCCTCCTTTTTTTTTTCTTGTCATGGTTTTGCCGCGTGCGGCTGCCTCGCGGTGGCGCGCGGCAGCTCCGCGAAAGCTGCGCAGCAGCTTCCGCCCAGCTGCTGCTGCAGCTGTGCTGTCAGCTGCAGCAGTAGCTGCATAGCTGCGTGAGCAGCAGTGGCAGCAGCGGCTGCGCTGCCGCTGCTCCTGCTGCGCGCGGCTGCTGCTCCTGGGCGCTGCAGCTGCTGTTGGCTGCCGCCGCCGCGCGCTGTTGCTAGCTACCGTCGCCGCGCGCTGCTGCTGCTGCCACTACTGCGCTGCTGCTGCCGCCGCGACTGCCGCTGCTGCTGCTGTGCTCGTGCCGCAGCTGCGCTGCTGCTGCCGACGCTGTTGCTGCGCTGCTGCTGCCGCCGCTGCTACCACGCTGCTGCTGCGGGCGCTGCTATTGCGCTGCTGCCGTCGTCGCCTCTGCTGCTGCTGCTCTGCGGTTGCGGCTGTGGGAGGGCGGCTGCACGCACCGCGGCCGCCACACACCTCTGCGTGGCGGTAGACGTCGCTGCTGCTGCCTCTGCAGCTGTGATCTCACGTGGTGGGTGGGATTCGTTGACGGCGACCGGCCGTCTCCAACAGATCCCAAGAAACTCTGCTGCAGCGGTGACTTTCACTGCTGCTACTCTGCTACGTCTCTGCTGTGTAGCTCAGTGAGAACTGTCTCACTGCTCTGATACCATGAGAAAGTGCGTAGAAGCTTCCTAGCAACACAGCCGCTGACCGGGCGTCAGTGCCTGGTCAGACGGTGACGACAGTCACAGGTCGTACACACAACGGCAAGGGTTTGGCTAGGAGACACAAGGCACAGTGTCAGAATGCTTCAATATAGCATATGCAGAGAGGAATGACAAGTGACAGGTCCAAGGCATAGATACGTGCCGCGGCGCACGGTGGGTGTCGCACGCGGCAGTCCAAGAGTTGTCCTATAACCACCCAAAACCACTGTTTTGGCCGTAACTCTGCGTACACATGTTAGAATCCTACGCCGTCTGAACCTAGACGTGCAGAATCAAAAGACGGACGCAGCGACTGGTCACATGCATGCATCCATTGACTGACAGTGAGCATACAATGCGAAAACATGCAAATAGGCCTCATGGCCTGTCCGCCGAAGGTCGCCTGCAAGACGTAGGAAGTACAACAAAGAGTCCCGGTGGCATCTGGGGCTCTGGAACAGTGGTCGGTCAGCTCCAAGCGGGTAGTCTGCCGCTTGTTGTCGCGCCGGTGTCACCAAGGCCGCCTGCCTCAGGGATCTGCACGAGTATGGACACGGCCGAGTGGTCACAGTAAACTGTACAGGAATGACACAAAACACAACAAGAATAACGTGTTTTTCACGATAGCCTTTAGTTTAGTCGGCACTCATTCCGTGAAATAGGGATGGCATATTGATGTAGGACAGTGTTGTAATATACCCATTGTTTTGCTCGATAAATGAGCGGTGTCCATAGTTGGAAACGAACTAACGGCGGTGTGCATAGTCGTAACCAATATGTTAGCGGTGTCCATGCTCAGGAACGAAATGACAGCGGAGCCCATAGTCGAAAACGAAATGACAGCTGTTCCCTCAGTTAGTGTCCGTCATGGGCACGCTTGACATGTCTCTCTGTGATGCGGTAGATGTCAGGGCCCGTACATTCTCACTGTCGTGCCTTGCATCATGTTACCTTGCCTTGCATGTGATGGGAGAGCTACATATTTACCGCGTGCTGTTCCCTAGGGGGCCACCGTGCCGGTCTTGACCGTGCGTCGGTGAGCAGCCACCCTCGGTTTATTTTGAGCGGTTGGGCTCGACCACTGGGTGACGACGCTTGCTCACCCAAGTTTTGACACTCGTACTGGTTGAGTGCTCACCGGTACTAGTCTCGCTCTCTCCCCCCCTCTCTACTCTCTTGTCTTTGATGAGTACGCAATCTTTCAAGCAAGTTACCACATCCATGGCGTCTCCCGCTCGGTGTGACTTGTTGCACTCACCCACCTCACCACACATGGCCTAGTCACATAGCTTCCTAGCAACTTCTGGTATCAGAGCAGTGAGACGTGCCTCTCACCGCTCTGCAGTCCTGGTCCTTGGAGCCCTCCGCAGTCCATGTCTCCCGTGGTCCACACATCACCGCAGCTGCTCTCGCAGTTGCTCCTGGTCTCCACCTCCTTCCTGCCCGCAGCAGCTGTCTCAGCTGTGCGACGTGGTCATCCTCGATCTAACGAGGCTGTCGTCCATCTCTCGGGGTCTTGCGAGTGCTCTCCCACCCGCTCGCACATGCTTGGGGACTCTCTCTGCCCCAAGCTGCTGGCACTTCTTCCGGCTCTCACACCGCCCCCAGCCGCCCCAAAGTTCTCCGTAGCTGCTCTCGGCTGCCCTCGAGGCCGTCTGTGGTGCTTGGATGCACCTCTCGCCTCCTCTGTGTTCCCGGCAAGCTCTTGCTGCACCCGAATTCTCTTACGTGCTCTCCACGCTCAGCTGCTCTCTCAGCTGCCAGTCATTCTTTTAAGTCTCTCTTAACCGCATTCGGGTGTCCGCAACTTGCAGCAGCCACCCTGGATTCACCACCACTTGACGGGCGCTCTGACGAGGATCCTGATTCTCCTCGCACTACAGCACGCGACGACGACCACGGGTGGATGGACCCTCGGGATTACAACCCTCCTATGCCTCCAGACGACGACACACCACTCTGGTTTTGCATGCTCGACTCCTCTTAGTGGTGAAAGGATCTGAAGAGGGAAGCAGCCGCACGGGAGGAAGAGATCAACCGACAGGTGTAAACCGAGGTCAATCTGCCACTGTCACCTCCTCTTCCCTTCATCATGCATCCGCCAGCCGGCACTCCACCTTCCACCTCTGCATCTACCGCCAACACACCGCCATTCCGCCCCCCACTGCTGCTACATCTGTTGAACCTTCACCAGCATCGGAGGTACCAGGCGTCATCCTTGTGCTTCCATTGCACGCAGACCCCATCGGCCTCACGGGGGCCATTCTTGATGCATGGGCAGCGGACGCAGCAACCTTCGCTGCCACTGCCCGTGCCTGCAGGGCTCCCACTCAGACTGCCGTGGGTCGTGCGACCGACGCCTACGCACACGCAGCAGCTTCTCTTACACTTCTTACCGCTGCCGCGGCAAACATCGCCACTCAGGTCACAGCAGCAGCAGCCTCCGTCGCCACCGCTACCTCATTTGCCGCCGACGCCACTGCAGCCGCTGTCGGCTCCATCTGAGCCTCCACAACAGCCGCTGTTCTGACCCCCACAGTTGCTCCATGGGAGCTGACTCAATTGGAAATAAATTAGGGCATGCAGGCCCATGCAAAAACAAACATGAGCTCTGTGTGTGAGTGCGATACAAGACGGTAGGAATTTGGCTAAGTCTGAATCGCTGAATATAAAAGAACAAGGACAGAGTACAAATGAATCCATAGCGGGCTAAAGTAGGGGCACCGGCATCTAACCGCACCGGGCCCCGTCACCCCCGCTGAGCCCAAACGAGTCAGCACAGAGAACACACTTCGTACATCATGATAACAATGACGGTAGTCTCCTCGAGGCACCGGAACAGCTCTCTGAGTGCCCGGGTCTCGACCACCGAGAAAATAGGAGCAGTGCCAGAAAATCTCAGAATCAACGTCCAGACATCACACACGGCTTTCCGAACATTGGAAGCACTAGTACAGCCACCGGGTCTCCTCGTCCCACCGATATAGTCCACCGGGTGCGCGGGTCTCAATCCATCGAGAAAACTCTCCTAGCTCCCGACATGCCCACATGGCTACCAGAACGCATCGACCGCGTCTTGCCGGCGCTGTCGTAGATGCTGGAGAAATCTCGGTGCAGTCCGGAGGCCCGTCGTGTCGTCACGCCCTCCTCTACCATGTACCCCGAATGTGGGTATATTGGTAAACTAGCGGTGTCGGTCGTGACAGGTGGAAGCCACACAAACCAACACTCCCCCTGGCTGACATAGCCGTCCACGCCAGAAGGAATGAACGAAGGCATGGAACAACAATGTATGGCAAGCCATAATATACATGAGTGAACTCTCTCTCTCTCTCTCTCTCTCTCTCTCTCTCTCTCTCTCTCTCACACACACACACACACACACACCTGCTATCCATCTAGGGTCTCCTTGGACACTGACACAGCCTACCAAGTGTCTGGGTCTTGACCATGAGAGGAGTGATGCACACGCTCACAAACCAGTGTAATGCACATCATACACATGTCAGGGGACAAGATGGTCTCCTCGTGACACTGGCGGTACCAAGGCCCGGGTCTCGACCGCTACGAGCAATCCAACACAATAGTATCATCATCCAAATACAGGATCATGCGAGGATCTCCTCGTAACACGGGTGTAACGTACCACGTATCCGGGTCTCGACCAACAGCTCGCATGCATATGCCACACACAGTATAGCCACACACCAAGACACACGATCACATGGTCTCCTCGTGACACTGGTACAACGCACCAAGTGTCCGGGTCTCGACCAATAGGGTGCTACCATCTACATACAGGTGTACAGGCACGTAGCATGAGCCACATGTAAGATGCTGTAGATGCTCACAACAGAGCATGGACCTCGCCATGCATCTCGCATGACGTCGCGTCAGGTCGAGGTCCACACAACACTCCCCTTGGGTAGATGAACCTGGCAGCGATGTCCTTGATGGAGATGCTGATGTCATAGCTAAACAGATCACGGTCGATGAGTCATGTGGTGTGTCCAACATGCAGAGATAGCTCCCCCTGTCACGTGCGAGACGACTCCCTCCCTCAAAGACGAAGTGGTGTCTCCGGTTACGATTCCTCACGCCGTAGCTGCATCCCGTGGGATATACAAGTCATCGCGTGACTGCCAAGGGTCCCAACTCACAGTCTCTCTTGTCTCTAGTCTGTTGCGATGCATCTGTGTATGCCGGAGGAAAGGGGATGGGCGAGCAGCACGCGTGCGTGGATGAAGTGGCGGAGCTGGCCTCCGATACGAGAGAGCACATCGTAAGGCACGAGGGTGTACTACCAAAAGAGGAGAGCTGGAGCGACGAACCGGATGACCACTCGTGGATGAAGATGATGATGGGTTAGGTGAGTCGGGTGGATGAAAGTGCGTGACGGCAGTAGAAGAAGAAGGTGGAGCGATAATGGGGTCGACAGGAGCCAGGATGGCGGAAGCCGAAGGCACGCTCACCTCTCCTGCAACAGTGTCTCCAACGGTTGTCATACTCGGAGCTGGTACAAGATCCTCCCTGAGTATGGGTGTGCTAGATGCTGCTGGCAGAAGCATCGTACCGATAGCAGTCATGGTTCTCTCCTCTGAAAATTGCTCACGCACTTCCATCATCTCCCGTTGTAGCATGACTACACGCTCTTGCAGATTAGCATAATCTGTCTCGGACATGTCGAGGTGGCCCATGTCGACCTGGTGTAGGATAAACTCTGCCTCACTGGATGCTATACATGCAGACTACACAACTCGTGAGTACAGCGCCATCTGCATCTCTGCTGCTGAAGGCAATGGAACTGGTGTTGCTGCATCCTCCTGGGGGTCAACCAAGATCGTAATGTACTGAGACGCTGGAATATCGCATGCAGCTGCAGGTGTCATGTCCACATCACAACTCGTGTCTACCACACGAGGACTGAGAGGTCGCATGCCGAGAGAGAAGGAGAAGGATGTGTTGTCAGAGTCCGTGGAGCATGTAGAAATATTGTCCGTGCAGGTACTGACACTCTCGACGTCGATGTGATCGGTAGGGTCACCAACAGGTGAAACCGAGGGGGCAAAAATCAGCTCCTACTGACGAGGTGACTCCATCCGCATGTATGAATTTGCTCGAGTATCCTCGACTGCTGCCGTAATGGACACAAGTGTGTAAGGCTCCGGCTTGACAATGCCCGTCAAGGTGACCAACAAGCGCAGTTAGCACTCACGCACTGTCTCGCCCAGAAGGCTGGTCGCTGCCACCTGCTTAATAAAAGAGTGAAGATCACCATCTGACTTCGTCATGTGTTTTGGTGCTCCGTCCTCTCCACGGAACACAGACTCAGGGAACATAAGTGACTCCTCACACTGAAGCTGGTGCTCAGGTTGCGTAGATGACACGGTGAAGCTTGCTGAGTCTGCCGCAGTACGTGTCCCAATAACACCTCTCACAACTGCTACTCTAAATACTGCCTCAACCTCCAAAAGGCCAACCTGCCGACTCTACTCATGCCATACGACTGCCGTTGTACTGGTGTGAATCTCGTGCGCCAACGCCCCCGGAGATTCGTGTGGGGCATCCTGATCCGCACAATACTCCTGTGCCACCGCCTGGCCGCCACCGGTCGGAGTCGCGAGTGGCACCGCCCATGTGGTCACCTGCACTCCTCCTGGTGCAACCTGCTACTATAGAACGTCCGGCTCCTACCCTAGCGTAGATTTCGAACTCGATGACGTACATGTCTCAAGCCCTGCAACCTCCGCTGGACTGTTGTGAGCCTACTGCACACACTCTCCCAAAAGTCTGGTGGACGCATCCCGATCCATACGGGACTCTTGTGTCGCCGTTGGGCCTCCACCGCTCGGAGCCGCAAGTGGCACTGCCCAAGGACGCCGTGCCTGCGTTCCTCTTGATGTCACCTGCTCCTGTGGAAGATCTGGATCCAACCTGGACGATGAAAGGCAACTCTCCACCATGAACGCCATGTCGGGGTCAGACTCCACGCCATGTGCTATCACCGTATCATTTGAGTCTGCCTGAGCTGACGCTCGGGCAGCATGGTCCGGCGCGAGTGCAAATCCTATCACTATGGTCACATCAGGCAATGCACAATGATCACACTCCCCCTTTACAGGTATAGCAATGGAGGCCGAGGAGGTGGAGGATGTATCAAAACCGGCACGAGCACGTCGTGCGGAGCGCTGATGTCAACGTCGTGGAGTCACTCAACTAGAACGACTGCATGAAGACATGTCACCGCGACATGGCGTCGTGGTCGCAGCAGAGTGGAGGATCGACAGGATGGTGGCGGCCTGGGACTCGCTGGCAGGTGGAGTTGAACGTACACCATCGGATGAGGAAGGAGGAGAGGATGGAGGAGATGTGATCGAAGAAGCCGTCGACAAACGAGTAGCAGAAGCACGCGCAGTGACGACGAGGTCACAAAGCCGATGCACCGTCTGGCGGAGGCCGTGGATCTCGGCAAATATGCTCGCCAGAGGTCCAGCTAGGGGATCTACCAACGCCGACAGATCCGTATGCTTTGGAGGACGCAGGCTCGGCCAAGGCTGAAGCCAAGGTGCATGCCAGCCAGGAGGGCGCGTCCAACAGCGACGCCAACCATGACGTCCATCACCACAGTAGTAAGGGGTGAACACGTAGGGTGCCTGCTTAGATGTTCGCGCACTCATCTCGTGCGCTAGACGATGGATAAGTACCAAGGGCACGTACTCCCGATGGTAAACACCAAGCCACGGGAGGGAATGAGGCGAGTAGGTACTCTCACTCCTGGAGGTCTCGGTGTCTGGGTCAGCAAACGTGACCAGACGGGACGAGATGCACCACCAGAGCACGCCCGTAGACTACAGTCTAACTAACTACGGCCACAAAAGCTGCTGCCACTAATAGAGCAAAGACTGCTCCAAGACGAGAAGGGGTGGTGGCTGCAAGTGTAGCTGCTCCAAGCGGTAGACAACCCAACCCTTGGTGATGGTAAGACTCGAATCTGCCGTCGATCCTACGGGGTGAAGTGCGCGCACCAATCCCCGGGCCTCAAGAAGACGTCGGTCCAGGACGCGTCTCAAAGCGGAGATCGCCGTCGATGAAAATTTGCTGTCGGCTGAGAAGGGAAAACTGCAAGCTCTCGTGCAACCGCCGCACTATGTAGTCGTCGACACCCCACCGCGTGATGCTGGTATTGCGGCTATGAAGCTGCTACTACTGTGGCGGTGGTAGTTGAAAGATTATCCTTTTTTTGTCGTTGTTCTCTAGCCCTCAGGCCCCCTTTGTATTTATGTTTTTTTTTTCTTTTGCCTTTACCCTCCACCCCCTTTTTTTTTCTAGTTCTCCCCTCTGCTCGCCTGACGCCCTCGCCCTTTTTTTTTCTCTTTTTTTTCACTCGCTTCCTGGCATACCCTTTTTCGTATTTTTTTGTTACTCTCCCCTCCCTTTTCTCGATTGCCCCTAAGGTGGACTAACGGAGAAAATAAGGAGGGGGGGGGTGTCCGGCTTGTCCGGCCTTCCCTCCCGTGCATGCTCGCTCGCTTGCTGAGCGAGCGAGTGAGCAAGTGGGTGTGGGGGGAGGAGGGAGCAAGCGGGAGGGGGGTTCTGTCCGCCCCTCTGATCCGGCCCCTCCGTCGGTTGGCCGACGAGGCCGTGGGAGCCCACGGGGCCAACGGGCCAAGGGGACCCACGGGACCGATAGGCCCCCTCCAAAGGGCCCCTCAGAGGGGCTCGACAGGGCCCTCCGAGGGCCCCGTTGAGAAGGGGAGGAAAAAAAGAGGGGGGGGTACGAACGGGGCCAACAGGCCCCCTAAAGGCCCCCCCCTCAGAGGAGGGCTACGAGGCCATCCTCGCAGCGGAAGTAGCAGTTGCAGCGGGAGGTGCAGCTACTGCGATGGCCATTGCTGCTGCTTCTGCTACTACTGCTACTCTATGCAGCAACTGCTGCTACTACTTGCTGCTATCTCCGCGGCCGCTGCTATTGTACGCTGCTGTTGCTACCATCGCTGCTGCACGCTGCTGCTGCTACCGCCGCTACTGTAGTAGCAACTGCTGCTACTGCCATATGTTGCTGCTGCTGACGCTGCTGCTGCAGCGGCTGATGCGCTGCTGCAACTACTTTTGCCGCTGCTGTTCCTGCTGCACGCTACTGTTGCTGCTACACTCTGCTGTTGCTACTGCCGTCGCTGCTGTTGCTACCACCGCTACTGTAGCGGCTGCTGCTGCTGTTGATTTTGCTATTGCCGCCGCAGTCGCTAGTGGTGCTTTTCATGCCTCACCACCCCTGTGGCGTTCATGTGCAGTTGTTTCGTGCTCCCTCATGCTACTGCCGGCGTGGCACCATGTGGCGCGTTCTCTTTGCGTTCTGCCCACTGCTGCTACTTCTGCTGCTCACACGCCCCCTTGTGATCTGATACCAAATTGGAAATAAACTAGGGCATGCAGGCCCATGCAAAAATGAACATGAGCTCTGTGTGTGAGTGCGATGCAAGACGGTAAGAATTTGGCTAAGTCTGGAACGCTGAATATCAAAGAACAAGGAGAGAGTACAAATGAGCTCCTAGCGGGCTTAAGTAAGGGCACCAGCAGCTAGCCGCAACGGGCCCCATCATCCGCGCTGAGCCCAAACGAGTGAGCGGGGAGAACACACTGTGTACCCCACGATAACAATGACGGTGGTCTCCTTGTGGCACCGGAACAGCTCTCCGAGCACCCGGGTCTCGACCACCGAGAAAATAGGAGCAGTGCCAGAAAATCTCAGAATCAACGTCCAGACATCACACATGGCTTTCCGAACATCGGAAGCACTAGTACAGCCATCAAGTCTCCTCGTCGCACCGGTATAGTCCACCGGGTGCGTGGGTCTCAACCCATCAAGAAAACTCTCCTAGCTCCCGACAAGCCCACAAGGCTACCAGAATGCATCGACCGAGTCTTGCCGGCGCTGTCATAGGTGTTGGAGAAGTCTCGGTGCAGTGCAGAGGCCCGTCGTGTTTTTACGCCCTCCTCTACCATATACCCCAAATGTGGGTATACCGGTAAACTAGCGGTGTCGGTCGTGACGGGTGGAAGCCACACAAACCAACAGACTCCACATATCACCACAAGGGTCTACGTTGCATCCGTGTCTGCGGCAGTGGCCGGAGCTTCTGTCACCGGCCTTCTGTGTTTGACTATGGCAGCTGTAGGGCAGTGCTCTTCTCCACAGCAAGAGCTGTGGTGGCTCCTCTCTCCGCCCTGCTGTCCCGTCACTACCTCGGTGAGACCATCCCTCACCCTGCATGCAACACTTCCTTCCTCTCCCCTCTCATCTGTGTTGGCATTCTTACTCGCGTATTCTTCTCACCTTCTGACCATGCCTGGGACAGAGGGAAGGCTAGAGGCCCTCCAGTCCACCCTTAGCGAGGCGCAGGCTGAACGCACAAAAACGCAGGATGAGCCTGACTGTGAGCGGAACGCACAGCAGGAGTTAGCCGCCAAAGTAGCTGTGTTAGTTCTTGAGCGTCTCTGCTCTGTCCCAGCTTTTGCTGCAGTGCTCCCTACTGACCTGTCTGGGTCTACAGACTCATCAGCACCACCTGCTGGTGGCGTTGCCAATGCCTCCTCTCCGTTTCTCTCAGCTGTGACAGCCTCTGCTCATGCTCTCCCACCAGCGTGGCAGAAAGATTTTGAGACACCGCCACTGCAATTCACTTCCAAGCTCACCTTCACATCCTGGGAGACGCGCTTCAGTACGTGGGCTCAGGGTGAGTTGTTGTGGGAGAATTACTCGCCTGCCAAGCCATCTTTTGTGCCTCAGCCAGCAGAGGCTGCCCCTGCTGTGCGGGCCCTCATCAACGTCGGCCCCAAAAATCTTCTCTATGATATTGGTACGTATAATGCAGACCCCATCCGAGGCACCAATGCAGACCCAGTGGGTGCCTATGCGCTCATCGGCCGCCGCAAAACTGTCACCGGGCATGCCGCTCAAAGCGCACCCACTGTTCAGTTCAACACATTGCAGATGCGGGCGGACGAGACAGTAGATGAGTACTGGGCACGCAGCTTGCGCTTACTACGTGACCTTGGCAAGGCCACCCCAGGTCCTCTCTTTGCATGTCTTTCCATTGTCCCTGGCCTCATCCCTGAGCTGTCTGACCTGTATCTCCATGTCTCCCAGTCAGAGCTTGAGCGCCTTGCCTCTGCACCTGTACGTGTTGATTCCCCACCGGGAATTGGTCTTCTCTTTGACTTCAGTGCTGCACGTCTCACTGACTGGCGGAACGCCCTCCAGAACAAGCGCCTGCATCGCGCCGCCATTGAAGCAGACACTACCTCCTCACCCACCACTTCTGCTGCAGCCTCTTCCACTGCTTCGTCCCTTTAGGCCTGAGTCCACTCCACACAAGCTGCCCCACGCAGGGGGGCAGTGGCTCCAACTCCAGTCGTGGTGGTGGTCGTGGGGGCAGAGGGCGTGGGAGTGGGCGTGGCGGCAAGGGCTCTGGCTCCTCAGTCGCTGATGTCACCTAATGGAACTGCGGCGCCACCGGCCACCCTGTGCCCAAATGTCCTCCTCCCCGCGACGGTGCACGCCTTGCCTCCTCCATGCGTGCTCATTGGGCCCGCGCTTGTGTAACTGCCTCCTCTGCTGCTACCACCGTGACAATCACGTCTTCCTCATCCTCCTCATCTTCCTCGACCCTGACTACTACGCTGGCTCCTCTTTAGCCGACGCCGCCTGCACCTAGCCCCTGGGGTTGGGTGCCACCACCATCCGGCCCTCCATACTACGGGCCCCCGTCCTCCCACTACTCCGTTCCTCACTGGACTTGTGAAGATGGCCACTACTCCGACTGCTCATTTGACCGCTCCTCCGAGCGTTCCTCTGATCGCCGAGATGAGGAATGCACTCTTAAGCGTTGACTGGCCGAACTTCTCCATCGTAGCTCTCAGGGAGGTGAGAGTGTGAGTGGCCAGTCCCGTGTGTCTGCCTGTGATTCGGATGTCACTCTCTGTGGTTCTGCCTTTGGTGGTGTGCAAGGGGAATTGCCTGATGATCGTGCATAGATTGAACACTGGCAGCCTCACACGTTACCTGCACGTCTTGGTCATTCCACCTCTCCCTCTGTCCGTGATACAGTGGCTGGGTGTTTAATCCTTCCTTCCGCTCGTGCCTCACCTGGCCTCTGGATCATTGATTCCTGTGCCACACATCTCATAACCTCTTGTTGTTCCTCCTATGTGTCCCTCGGGCCTGTTCAGTCTGTGCGTTCTATAAGAACTGGCTCCGGCCAGCTTCTCCCTGTTCAAGGTGTTGGTGTCATTCGTTTTGTTGGCCCCGGAGGCACTTTCTATCTGCCCAACGTCCTGTACGTCCCTGAACTTGAAGTCAGTCTACTCTTTGTAACCACCCTTGACGATCAGGGCATGGACTTCTCGTCCAGCCATGGCCTTGCTTCCATCTCACTCCGCTCTTGTAGCCGTGTCATTCTATGTGGTGTGCGCTGCAATCTCTTGTTCCGTGTACCGCTCACATTGCCCTCACCTTCCGTTGCGCCTGCCTTTGTTCATGTCGCTCCTTCACTATCCCCTAATCATGCTAATCTCCTGCATCATCGCCTTTGTCACATTCACACTGCCGCAATCCAGCGCCTTCTTTGCCTTCAGCCTGCACACGGCCTTGAACATGCCACTTTCTCTCCTCCCTGCACATCCACCTGCCTTCATTATGCCAGTGGCAAAATACACCCCTCACCCTTCTCCACCTTTGAATGTAGTACCTCGCACCCACTTGATATGGTGCATGGTGACGTCATGGGCCTGTTGCCCAAGGAATTCCTTGGTGGCATTGGGCGTTACGTCCTGTGTCTCACTGATGACTACTCCCGCTACCGTTGGGTCTTTTCCCTGCCGCACAAGAGTGAAGTCACCGTCGTCCTTGAGTCCTGGCTACCGCAGGCCGAATGGGCCTGCCTACGGTCCTTGCGCGTGTTTCGCAGCGACCGTGGTGGTGAGTTCTTTGGTCCCACATCTCGCTTCCTTGCGTTCCGTGGTGTGCGACTTGAATCCTCTGCCCCCTACACACCACAACAAAATGGTGTGTCGGAACGCTGGAATCGCACTCTTGCTAATGGGGTTCGTTCTCTGCTCTCTGCCTCCAGTCAATCTCCTCTTCTTGCCTTTGAGGCTATGTCCTACATGACATGGGTCTGGAACCGCATTCCGCATGGGCCCCTTCCTCACACTGTCACTCCCTTTGAGCGATGGACTGGCCGGCGTGCCGACCTTCGTCTTGGCCGCGTGTCGGGCTGCCTTGCCTCCGTCTGGGTGCCCACCGACCAACGTGATGGTAAAATGTCCCCTCATGGTCGCTTGTGCATCTTTCTTGGTGTCTCTCCCTTCTCCAAGGCATGGCGCTTCTGGGATCTTTCCCACTATCGTGTCATTCAGTCTTGTGACGCCCTCTTCTTTGAACACCTGTTTGAGCGTGACTCTCCCCGCTTTGGCGGGTCCCTTTCTCCGCCCTTTCGGGGTGGTGCTCTGCCCTCTGGGCCTGCTGTTCTCCCCTCGGGATGTCCCTCGGTCCCCTCTGTCTCCTCCCCTTTTGAGCAGAGTTCTCCTTTTTCTGAGTCCCCCTTACTGGCCTCATCCCCCTCCTTAGCTCCCTTGGCCTCACCCAGTCCATCTCCTGGTTCTCCTACCGATGTCTCTCCTGTGGCTTTGTCGTCTCCTCCTCCACTTGGCGCCATCTCACCGCCATCCCCTGTCACCTCAGAGGTAGCTCTTGACTCGTCCTCTTTGCCTGTGTTGCCTCTTCCCGCTACTCCCTCCTCCTCGGCACGTACTCCATCCATTCCCCCGGTCTCACCCTACAAGCGCGGTGGGCGTCTCCGGGCTCTCTTCTCGCAGTCTCACCCTGTCGTCTCTGGTGACCCTGGTCTTCGTGCACTTTGTCTCACCACCTCTGGCCTGTCTGCAGCAGTGTCTATCATACACCCCAGCACTGCACTTGGCTACTCTCTTGTCGAACAGGAATTCCACTTAGCTCCGTCCTCATCTGTAGCTAGGTATGTTGCCTCGTGCTTCGCTGCCGCTGGCCTTTCTCCCCTTCCTCCCAAACCACTGACTGTGCACGCAGCTCGTATAGCCTCTAACTCGTGGGAGCAGGCCATGAAGGCCAAACTCGATGCCCTGTCTAATTACGGCGTCTATGAATTTGTCGACCTCCCACCGGGTCGCAAGGCAGTTGCTGCCAAGTGGGTGTATCCTTGTAAGCTGAATCTGGACAATACAGTCAAACAATACAAGGCTCGTCTCAATGCCAAAGGGTTCTCTCAGATCCCCGGTGTCGACTTTGACAAGACCTTTGCTCCAGTTGGTCGCTACACCATAGCCAGGGCTCTTCTCAGCGTAGTCGCTTAGCATGACTGGGAGCTTGAGCAGATGGACGTCAATAATGCCTTTCTACATGGCAAGTTGGATGAAGAGATTTACATGGTACAACCACCCGGCTTCTCTGATGGCACCGACCGGGTTTGGCGCTTGCGCAAGGCTCTCTATGGCCTCAAACATTCCCCACAATGTTGGAACTAAGAGATCACATCTACCCTTGAGAAAGGGGGTTAGAAGCAGAGTGCCGTGCATCCGGCACTATTTCTTGGGCCTCCCACCAAACCACTCATTGCCATTCTTGTGTACGTGGATGACCTTCTCATTGCCTCTCCCGATGCTGCTTCTGTGACGGCCGCCAAGTCCTTGCTTCAAGTAGCATACAAGATGAAGGATCTTGGTCCAGCCCGTGTCTTTCTAGGAATGGAGTTGGAGCGGGACCGTGCACGTCGCGTCTTGCATGTGCATCAGGCTGCATATGTGCGTAGCCTGGGGGAGCGTTTCGCCCCACTCCTCGTGTCCATCCCCACATCGTCCACACCCATGACGCCCGCTGGTCAGTCCCTCCTGAAGTCACTGGAGCTCTCAAAGCTGGGGGAGATAGTTGACGTGACCAACTACCTCTGTGTCATTGGCTCCCTAATGTACCTTGCCACAACCACACACGCGGATGTGGCTTTTGCTGTGAACTTTTTGTCTCAGTTCTCTCAGTGCCCCCGCGAGCATCACCTCAAGGCAACGTTGCGTGTGGTGCGGTACGCTCTCTCCACGCCTTGTGTTGGGCTGCACTTTCGTGCACGGCCCTCGGTCGTAGTGGAAGGCTTCACAGACAGTGACTGGGCGCATGACTTTGATGCTCGCAGCCGTACAGGGTACATCTTTCTGGTTGGTGGCACTGCAGTCTCCTGGAAGAGTGCCAAGCAAGGGTGTGTAGCACGTAGCACTGTCGAGGCTGAGTGTGTTGCTCTTGGTGCAGGCATGTGTGAAGGTGTCTGGCTCTGTCTTTTGCTGCAACAGTTGCATGTTCCCATCCACTGCATCAGTCTGCGCTATGAAAACCAAAGCACAAAAGCCATTGCTGAAAACAGTGGCATGCATCACTCATGCACCAAACACATTAATGTGGAGCATCATTTTGTTTGTGAAAGCATTGCTGCTGGCATTGTCCAAGTCGCGTGGGTGGATACACAATCGCAGAGAGCTGACTTTCTCACCAAGGCCCTCAGTCGAAACATCTTCAAAAGTGTTGTTCACTCTTTGGGTCTCATCAGTCCGCATGATCCAGGTTGATTTTCGGTGGTTTCTCTCTCGCACCTTTTGTGATTCTCTCGTGCGTGTGTGGGTTGCTTGTCTACGGGTCATGGGGGAGTGTTGAAGTTCGTTGGCCACTCACAACTCTATGCCCTCTTACCTCTCACACACTGTACACACTCTGTACAGATTAAGTGACAATGGTCCCACCTGGGGAAGTGTCCGATGTGCCCATCCTGGTTGGAGCCGTTGATGCCCTCAAGCTGCTGCTGCTGGTGGACCCAGGAATGCCCTCGGGCACAAACGTGACCATTGCATGACTCTCCATGAATTTCTATGACTCTCTGTGATGCGATAGATGCTACGGCCCGTACATTCTCACTACCGTGCCCTGCATCATGTTACCTTGCCTTGCATGTGATGGGAGAGCTGCATATTTCCCGGGTGCTGATCCCTAGGGGGGCACCATGCCGGTCTTGACCGTGCATCGGTGAGCAGCTGCCCTCCATTTATTCCGAGCGGTCGGGCTCAACCCCCGGGTGGCGGCCCTTGCTCACCCGAGTTTTGACACTCGTGGTGGGTGAGTGCTCACCGGTACTAGTCTCGCTCCCTCCCCCCCCTCTCTACTCTCTTGTCTTGGCTGAAAATGCAACCTTTCAAGCAAGTTACCACATCCATGGCGTCTCTCACTCGGTGTGACTTGTTGCACTCACCCACCTCACCACACATGGCCTAGTCACGTAACTTCCTAGCAACTTCACTTGCTAGTGCATCGTGGGCCGACGTTCACCTAACATGGAATGAAGTCCATGTGGTTTGATACGGTTCCAACGCATGGTATTGTTGTGATTTGTGATGTTCCTGTCCACCTGTACAGTTTACCACTCGGCCGTGTCCATACTGGTGCATATCCTTGATGCGGACCCTGGTGGTACCGGTGCGTCGTCTGGTGGTGGACTACCACCTTGGAGCTGAGTGACAACCGTTCCAGAGCTAGGGACGCTGCTCGGGACCACCTGCAGTTTTTCTACAGCACGCAGGAGTTTATCGGTGGATTGGCGGTGGGCCCGATTTGCATGTTTTTGCTTTGTGTGTCCACAGTTTGATGTTGGATGCATGCATCTGACCAGCCGTAGCGTCTGTCTTGTGATTCTACATGCCTAGGTTCAGACGGCGTAGCGTTCTCACATGTCTGCTCTGAGTTCCGGCCAAAACAGTGGTTTTGGGCTGGTTTTTGACAGATCGTGTGCTGCCGCATGCAACACCCGCTGTGCGCTGCGATAGGTACTGATGCCAAAAATGAACCCCTCTTCCCTTACACTATTGTGTGGAGCACCACACTGTGGTCAGAACGCAACTGACCTTGTCCAAAACGGACGAGTGTGCAAGGAGGAAAAGTGAGAAACGTGGAGGGGCTCGAGCGACAGTCCTACGGGATGGAACTCACTAAACGAGTCCACCCATTGGCCGGCGAGAGAGAGCTTGCCGGCACTCGCTAAAAAAGAGACCATGTGCAAACCTGCCCCATGTCACAACCTGCCCACAAACAGAGTTTTGACACATTATGTGCGTGTCTAAACTAACACGAACACACAAGCAAGACTAAACTAGGTCACCAAGGTATTGCACTTCACAGACAAACAAGCACAACAGTGGATTGTCTCAGAGACAAATGTGAGCTCTCCAAGAGGGGAGTAGCGACGACGTGAGTGTATCGTGATGCTGCTCGCCAGCCGCCAGACTCGTGTCTGCTCCCCCATTCTCCCGTACTCTCTGCCTCCTTAGGAATCTGCAAGGCGACGGACGTGAGCCAAGGGGTCACAGTAAGGACAACAACAACACTCCCCAATGACCACACGGCAAACAGATTCGTGCACATAGCATTACTGATTTGAGCAACACCACAAGAACAATGATGAAAAATAGCAACAAATGCAGCTCAAGGGCAGAGGTCAGTCCATAGGACAGGCAGGATGCAACTCCACAAAACGTGCGGCCGCTAGAAACTTCGTACGGCTAACAACCTTTGTGAGGAAATCAGCACGCTGTGAGTCGGTGCCGACCCACACGACCTGAATCTCACCTCGATCCACAAGATCTTGAATGTAGTGCTACTCGATATTAATGTGCTTCGTGCGTGCATGGAAGACGCTAGAGCTCTCTGTAATGGCCTTTGCACTCACGTTGTCACACCAAAGCACAGTGGGAGGCATGGACTGACGTAGCGCATGCAACGGACGCACCAACCACACACTCTTTGTCGCACCAGCTCCTAGTGCCACGCACTCTTCTTCTGCAGTGCTGCGAGCGATGCAACCCTGCTTGCCATTGCGCCAAGAGACGGCAGTTCATCCAATGAGGAAGATGTAGCCGGTGCAACTCTTGCCGTTAGGACTCCATGCCTCGTTACTGTCCCTGTATCCATCGAGGACCACGAATGCCTGCCCACGATAGTGAATTCCCAAGCAAGCAGTGGAAACGACATACCACATGTACCGGATTGCGGTCTCAAGCAGGTTGACTATGAAGGCGATGTCCGGACGTGTCGTCGTAGCCAAGAACATGAGCAATCCAATGACCCGCAAGTACAAGGTCAAATCGACCAAATCCCCCAGCTTTGCTGGATCATCGACCTTCAGGGCGTCTTGTCCGTCCGGGGTGATCGGGGTTGACGCCGTACGCACATCACTGAGCATCTCAACAAAGCGCTCCCCCAGAGAGAGGGTGTATTGCTCTTGATGGATTAGGAGCACTAGCCAAGAATGATCACAGACAATTTGCATGTCCAGGAACACCGTGGCCTCTCCCAGGTATTTCAACTTGTATGTCGATTGTAGCATGCCCTTGGCTGAATCGACAACCTTCAGATCAGGTGAGGTGATCAGAAGATCGTCAACGTAGACCAGGATGGCTGAATAGGGGGCAGTGGTCTAGGAGAGGAAAAGTGATGGGTCCGCAGTGCTCTGGACATAGCCCGTTTGTAGGAGCGTGCCAATGATCTCCTTGTTCCAGCAGCGAGGCAACTGCTTCAAGCCGCACAGCGCTTTTCGTAGCCGGTACACGAGGCCGGTGCCGTCCTCGAATCCTGGGGATTGGACCATGTAGGTCTCTTCTTCTAGCTTACCATGTAGGAACGCGTTATTCACGTCCATTTGGTGGAGTTCCCAGTCGTGCTGGGCCACCTGGGCCAGCAAACCTAGAGCTGTGGTTGTGCGCCCAACTGGTGCAAAGGTCTCAATGAAATCGATCCCTTCCACCTGAGAGAATCCTTTCACAGTCAATCTTGCTTTGTAGCGATAAAGTGTTGTATGGCTTGAGCTTTTTCCGCAAGACCCACTTGGCCTGAATGGCCTTCCGCCCAGGTGGTAGGTCGACAAGCTCATAGACCCCATGCTCATTGATAGCCGCCAGCTCAGCCTCGCATGCTGCATACCATTGTGCCACATCTGGCCTGGCCAAAGCATGATGCAGTGTGCTGGGGTCTGGCGTCACTCCCACCACATTAGGGTCAGGAGCCACAGTACCTCCACTACGCGTGGCCAAGGCATAGGCCCGAGACAAAGGGCTGATGGTGACGGTGGACTCTGCGAAGTCTGCAGCAAGTCAGTGCTCGTGAGTCAGGAGAGCGAGGCTTGTGTTGCAGCCAGGGTGCACTTCACTGAGCCCTTGTGCACTGAGGCCCAAGGCCCTTGTGCTGGGGTCTCCATTGTGCACGCTGCAAGTAGGACGAGGGCGGAGACGTCTGCCCTCATCACGTTGGTATGGCTCTGGTGATGATGCAGCTGGGACAGACGGTGGACACTCATCAGCACAGACAGGACTGGTGATGTGTCAGGTGAAGCCGGTCCGTCAACTGGGCAGATGGAAGACGGGGACGGAACAGGTGACCTGACTGGTGACGCAGAGTGCGCAGGGGGTATAGACGACACCAGTGGCTCTGCTGGTGACACAAGTGTTGGGGACACGGACAGCGTTGGTGGTGCAACCGCTGACGCACACTCTTGAATCGAAGGGGATGCGGGAGGAACGTTGGATGCATGCAAGACAGGCGGTGCAGTCAATGTGGGAAACAGAGACAACGTTGACGCGCACGCTGGTGGGTGGGAAGGACCAGTATCGCCAAGTGTGCCTTGGGCACTGTCAACGGTCACCTCATTTACCCCTGCGCGCGGGATCGTTCCACACCCAGGGGGAATGCGTCTATAGAGTACCACCAGCGGGCAGGTCAGGAGGAGAGACGCTGAAAAAATAGGATGTCCTAAGACTCAACAATGCGCCAATGACTGGGGTCCTAGAACCGCCAGGCCTTGGAGCGAGAGGCCATGCATAGGAACGAGCAATCGCGGCCTCTAGGGAAAAGCTTGGACCCTTGCTGTTCTGGTGTAAACCAGAAGCATGCAAGGGACCCCCACACATGCGCAAGCCGTAGGTCGGCACGACATCCATACCACAGTTGGTATGGGGTGTGTGTGTTCGGGACGGGGCTGTGAGGGATCCTAATCCAGACCCATGTCATGTAGGCCATACCCTCGAAGGCAAATGCTTTAGACATGCTGCTGTCTACCTACATGGAGTGAACTGCATCCTATATGGTGCGGTCCCAGCGCTTTGACACGCCGTTCTGCTGTGGCGTGGTTGGGGCGGAGAGGTTGTGAAACACTCCCACTGAGGCGTAGTAGCGGTATAGATCTCCCACAAATTCACCGCCTCGATCAGAGCGGAAGTTTTGGAGGGTATGGCCGGACTCACGTTCAGCCATAACAAGCCACGTGCAAATAGCTAACGCCGCATCACTTTTCAGACGCAGACTTAAGACCCACCGCATGCGAGTGAAGTCGTCTATGATTGTCAGGACGTACCGCCCTCTGTCATCCTAGAACTTGACGGGGAGGGGACCAAGGAGATCAGACTGAAGCAACTCTAGGGGCTTGCGAGCCCGGGAGTCAGACAGAGGGTATGTGGAGCGGTGCATTTTGCCTTGCGCGCATTAGAGCCAATCAGTCTTGGGCGGCGCCTCAAAAGATGTTGCGTCAAGACCGAGCGCAGGTTGGGTGCAAATCAGAAGATCTACGGCGACTAAGTGGACATGACACAAGCGTCTATGTAGTAGGTGCTGAAGCTCAGGCGACAGCGTGCCTATGATGAACACTCATGCAGTGGATGGTGTAGTGATGTTGGTGGACATGGGGCAGCCAGAGACGTGATACAAGTCCCCTACTGCCCTGCCACTGAGTACCACTTCAACAGTAGCACCCATGGAGACAATGGCATCCTCACCTGTGAATGTGACACTGAGATCCATTCGTGTGCAAGCACGTCCGAACAGCAGGCTGAGTTCTAGACCAGGCACGTACAACACGTTTGAAATGCAGAGGGGTCCAGACGGTCCATGGAATTGTACCACACCTTCACCCTCAACAGGAACCTCATGCCCAATAGCCGTAGGCACAGACTTCACGGAGTCGACAGGGCCAAGCACCACAAAATCACAACGGCGACATGTCATGTGATGGATGGCATCCAAATCCAGGATCCAGGTGGCATGCGTCACACGCTCGGGCGACTTGACTGAACAACTGCCAACAGTGCAGACAGTGGACAGGGGTGGCTTAGCAGACGACTGCTGAGCCACACTGACAACACGTGTCTGTGACTCATCAAGCCACAACAGGTCATTATGACCTGAGCACACTACATCAAAGACAAGGGACAGACCAGCATCATCACGCGCGACGAATGACTCCACAGACTCAATAGCGTACCGTGTCCCATCGCCACCATCCCAACTGTATGTCATGGACTCAACAGACCAAACTGTGGGACCCCTCGGCTAAGTCAATGCACTCACACCTCCCTGAGTGGTGAGCCAGAGAAACTGGCGGAGCTCGGCGATATCACGGTCTTGGGTCCCAAGCTGCTGCTCCAGAGGTGGCAAGTCCCTGGTGCTAACTATAGTCGCATCAGCTACCGGCGAGGGCTGCTTGTTAGTCATTATTGTGGTATGTGCGGAAGCTCACTCACGTTGCTCAAACGCCCTACGCAGAACTTAGGCAATCTTTGTCCAGTTCTTGGGGAGCTTGCACTCCGTGTATCAGTGTGCTCCCCCGTATTTGTAAGACTCCCACTGACGCTCCCTAGTCGACTTTGAAGCAGCCTGTTCCTTGCCCTCCTTGGCACCCCTCTTGTTGTTTCATACCTTCTTCCCTTGGACTGCTGCAGCTAAACCAGCTGTTGTTGTGGTAGTCGTCGTTGGCTGTGAAGACGGAGGGAAGGGAGGGGAGAAGGCACGTAAAGCATGGAAAGCCTCGACGGTTGCGGCGGATGCACCATGGCGGGCGTCATTTGCTGCTCCAACTCCTACTACGTGTAAACAGTGTTGCATTGTCCATGACAGGAGCAAACCTCTATCGGCAATCTCCTGAAGGCTGCTCAGGCAGAAGTTGTCAACAGCCTTGGCGTACTCGCGCTCAATGCCGATCCTGATGGTGTTGAACGCCATGAGTTGGTCCAGCCCATGCTTCCCGAGGGCCCTGTAGAGCCGCATCACGCGCCGCCAATAGTCGACTGGTGTCTCGTGTCCACCCTGGCACAGGGAGTTGAAGTCAAACAGCTGCTGTGATATCGTTGCCATGGTCTTGCCCTCAAAGAGAGTAGTCGCCATCTCCCAGGCGCCACATGGGTCAGCTCCAGTACCGGTGCGCGGATCTCCCAGGAAAGGTTCGAAGTCGAGGGTGTACTCCTCGGGGACGGCCTTCAAGAGACCGTTCGCTGTGCGGGCGGCGGCAGCTGTCTGCTGGGGGTCTGATACCTGGTACGGGATGGTGTAGTGCGGGTACACCCCTTCACTGAACGCCCACACACGGAACCTTGGCTCCCAAGTGTTGTAGCTATCCTCCTGCCGGTAAGTCGGGGGTTCGGTCTCAAACCACTTGGATGGCTTTGTTGTCGGCAGAGTTGTAAGGACAGCTTGTTCTCGCGAACAAGATGGGGGTCCTCCCTCAGTCCTAGACTCATGCAAATTAACTGCACCTTTGAAGACGCTAGGTCTGTATTAACCTTGGTCTGATTGCTTGGGCCTGCTTCGCCGACTTGTGCTGCTTGGCGCACCGAGCGGGTCTGATGCCATTTTTGTATCTGTGTAAGGCGTAGGCGTAACATGCCTTCCTCGTCATTGGCGTCTTCGTCTAACTGTGGAAGATCGTCGGACGGATCAGCATCGAACGGTCCTAATGCTGCATCGACGTTGGCTGAAACCGCACTCTCGACTATCATCTTGCCCTTGCGCAGGGCATCACAGAGCAGCTTCTGCTCCTACTGTTCCAACACCTGATGTTGCTGCTGCTACTGTTGTTCCTGTTGTGGCTGAACTACATCCCGATAAATCTTGAATAAGTCGGCCATTTGCTTGGCTCTCAGTTCAGCCTACTGGGCCTGTTGCTCACGCAGCTCTCGCAGACCGCGTGCCAACAAGCCAGGGCTGGACGGGGACTTGTCCCGCATCGCACCCGGTGTACCGCCACTCACACCGGA
This sequence comes from Penium margaritaceum, assembly GCA_023375785.1. Lineage (NCBI taxonomy): Eukaryota > Viridiplantae > Streptophyta > Zygnematophyceae > Desmidiales > Peniaceae > Penium > Penium margaritaceum. Next base: position 112,699 of record SZWC01004285.1, read on the forward strand.
AGAAGCAATACCCACATCCACATTGGAGCCGGCACTGCCGACTCCGATAGGGGCATCCTTGGGCATGGTGTTGGGATAGGGCAGGTGTGCACGACTGGTGCTGACACTGTCGTTGGGTGGTGGACACTGCCGAAAAGAATTTCATCAGCGGTCACCCCGTCCGAGCGGGCGTGGATTGTGTGATGGCCCTCCCCCACGTTGCCGAATAACTTTGGCAGCGTTTCCCCTGCCCCAATGGCCGTGGGAAATGTGATAAGGCCTGTTTTAGCCGGAACATTGTCGATGGACCCCCCCAACGCTGCCGGAAAAATTTGGCAGCGTTTCCCCCACCCCAGTGGGCGTCGGAAATCAGGGAGAGGCCGTGAAGTAGTCTTGTGTACCTGAACCACCACCGCCCAACCCAGGGAGAGAGGGGAACCCAGCCACAGGGGGGAAGGGTAGATCAGAGAGGACCCAAGGGCTGCTGCTGCGGCCACCGCTACAGCGTCTGCTGTTGCCGCTGCAGCTCATGCTCCTACCAGACCCTGCTTCACGTTCACGCCGCTGCAGTTGCTGCACCGCACAACTGTTGGCGGTGCTGCAGCTGTGCCAGTGTGGCTGCCACGCGCTGCTGCGGCTGCGGCTGAGCGGACATTGCTGCTGCCTCTGATGGCGGTTGCGGTCACCGGCTGCTGCTGCTGCACGCCGCTGCACGCTGATACCGCTGCTATCGCTGCTACCGCTGCTTTGCATGGTCGTAGGCAAGGGTGCTGTGGCTTGGCCAATGCAGCCGAGCCAATTCAGCCTCTACTCACGGCTGCCGCTACTTGTTGCTGCCTCACGCAGCTGCAGCCTGCTGTCGCTGCCGCTGCTGCTTCGTGACTGCTTTCGCTGCTGCTATTGCCGCTGCTGATCCGCGCAACTACAAATCTTCCCTCCCAGGATCTTTCCGCGTCTGTCATGCGGGACACAACGAGATTTTTCTCGTGCGCTCTGATACCAAAACAAGAACCCCTCTTCCCTTACACTATTGTGTGGAGCAGCACAGTGGTCAGAACGCAACTGACCTCGTCCAAAACGGACGAGTGTGCAAGGAGGAATAGTGAGAAACGTGGAGGGGGTGGAGTGACAGTACTATGGGGTGGAACTTGCTAAACTAGTCCACCCGTTGGCCGGCGAGAGAGAGCTCGCCAGCACTCACTAAAACAGAGACCATGTGCAAACCTGCCCCATGTCACAACCTGCCCACAAACAGAATTTTGACACATTCTGTGCTTGTCTAAACCGACACGAATGCACAAGCAAGACTAAACTAGGTCACCAAGGTATTACAGTTCACAGACAAACAAGCACAACAGTGGAGTGTCTCGAGGACAAATGTGAGCTCTCCAAGAGGGGAGTAGCGGCGACGTGAGTGTATCCTGAGGCTGCTTGCCAGCCGTCGGACTCGCGTCTGCTCCCCTAGTCTCCTGTACTCTCTTCCTCCTCATGGATGTGCAAGGCAACGGACGTGAGCCAAGGGGTCACAGTAAGGACAACAAGAACAACAATTCCATGGACCTGTCATTTTTCATCTCTCTCTGCAAATGCTATTGAAGCATTATGACACTTTGCCTTGTGTCTCCTAGCAAAATCCTTGCCATTATGTGCACGACTTGTGACTATCGTCACTGTCTGACCTGGCACTAACGCCTAGTGAGTGGCTGTGTTGCTATGAAGCTTCCATGCATCTTCTCAGGTACATGACATTGCAAGGAATCTACTTGTAGCTACACGCTGCACACCATATGGCTGATTGCTTCATGTAACTAATTTGATTCGTAGGATCCTCGAAGTTTACTGGATGGCAGATTAGTTTGCTTGGAATGTGTCCCTTTCTTTGCGCAGATTCTCATCTCATTTTGACAGCCTGTCTCGTTGCTAATTCCACCTGTTCCCCGAGTCGCAATGTACCTCCCATCATGCAGGGATACCATGTGTCTCCCCAGGCTGCTGTTGTGTTGTGATTTGTGATGTTCCTATGGACCTGTACAGTTTACTAATGACCACTCGGCCGTTTCCATGCCCGTGCATATCCCTGATACGGACTCAGGTGGTACCGGTGCATCTTCCGATGTTGGACTACCAGCTTGGAGCTGACCAACGACCGTCCCAGAGCTCTGGACGCTGCCTAGGACCTCCTGTAGTTTTTCTGCAGCATGTAGGAGTTTATCGGTGGACTGGCTGTGGGCCCAATTTGCATGTTTTTGCATTATGTGTCCACCGTTTGATGTCGGATGCATGCATATAACCAGTCGTAGCGTGAGGTTTGTGATTGTGCATGTCTAGGTTCAGACAGCGTAGTGTTCCCACATGTCTGCGCTGAGTTACGGCCAAAATAGTGGTTTTGAGCCTGTTTTTAGGACAGACCTTGTGTTGCCGTGTGCGACACCCGCCGTGCGCCACGACAGGTACTTATGCCATGGACCTGCCATTTGTCCTTTCTCTCTACAAATGTTATTGAAGTTTCTGACACTTTGCCTTGTGTCTCCTAGCCAGACCCTTGCCGTTGTGTGTACGACTTATGACTGTCGTCGCCGTCTAACCAGGCACTGATGCCTAGTCAGCGCCTATATTGCTAGGAAGCTTCCATGCATATTCTCATGGTATCAGAGCAGTGAGATCTCTCTCGCTCAGCTGTGCCACATAGACGCAGCACTGGCAACAGCGTGAGCGTCACCACCGTTGCCGTATCCTGGGACTCGTTACAGCCGTTTGGAGCAGCGACATCACCACAAAATTCCCACTACCATACCGGGTGAGCTGCGGCAGTTTCCAGCTCTGTCAGCCACGCCGAGCAGCAATAGTTGCACTGGTTGGCAGCAGCAGGCTTGTCCGGGTGCCCATCTCTACACGAAAGAAAGGGGGAGAAAAATCAGCTCACAGCAGCTTGCGACAACGGCTGCGAGCAGTGGCAGCAGCCACGAGTAGCAACAGCATTGTAGCAGCGGCGGTAGAAGCAGCAATAGTGTAGCAACAACAGCGGCAACCACAGCAGTAGTGCTGTTGCGTAGCACTGCTGCGCAGCTGCACAGAAGTTGCGCAACACGGTGTAGGGTTATGCAGGGTTGCGCAGCCCTACGTAGCCCTGTGCAGCCCTGCGTAGAGCTGACGCCTACTCACCGTCTGACCTGGCACTGACGCCTACTCACCGTCTGACCTGGCACTGACGCCTACTCAGCGGCTGTGTCGCTACGAAGCTTCCACGTATATTCTCATGTCATACGTAAGGTTGAAAACATTTTTTCTGTAGTGAGGCTTACGTGTCGTGGGGGATTCTGGCATTGCTTGCCACAGTGGTGTTGCTCATCGTCAACGATGTCGCAAGCCCTTATGAGGGTCTACTTGAACAGACGTGGGAGACAAATGGGGGTATCCAAGTTATACAACGCCATGTTTTCTGCATGAGGTACCCATATTGTCTCCCAATCGTGGGGAACACGTATCAGACAGGTGGCGGAGCTATCACATCATCCTTGTTTCCACCCGACGATAGCGACAACGACGTGATCGACAAGGTTTCTCCTCCACGCCAGTCTCCTCTTCACAAGGACGACGATGCACCGTGCATTACATTCGACGGTGCTACACGCCGTGAAGTTGTGGCTCCCCTGAGGATGTCACATGTAGGCGGTCGAGTGTAGTCGACCAAGGGCCTGCCCGCCAGGTCTGACGATGAGGCCAAGGCAGCCGACGGCAAGGCAAAGGCTGCTTCTCCCAACATTGCCAAGCCGACCCCACACGCTGCATCCCCGAAGAAGCAGAAGGTTGCGGTTGATTTCTCAGTTGGCTCATCCTTTGAGACCATGGCCGCATTCAAAGCTGTTGTAGAAGAATATACTGTTGAAAACCGCATGTCACTCAGGTGGCTGAGGAGCAATCCCAAGCGCTTTGTGGTGCGTTACAAGCAGTTTGTCGCCAAGACATGCCCGTGGATCGTTTGTGCAGCCCACGGCAAGCGGTCCGGTTTGTTCAACATCACCTCCTTTACGGGCGGGCACTGATGTGACGTTGGAGTGAGCCAAGGTAACCCAGTGCGCTCAACACGGTGGTGGCACGACACATCCAAAGCACCCTCACGAAGGACTTGTCGGCAACACCAAAGGCGCTACAGGTAGTCATCACAAAGGTTGGCAACACAAACGTCTTGTATAGCTTCTTGTACTGTGGAAAAAAGGCCTATCTAGAGAAGATCTAAGGCAAGAAGAAGGATTCCTGGAGCATGTTCCCTGGATACGTGGCGAAGGTAATTTCTTTCCCTCATGCCTGTCATGGCTTTTTGTTGCCCCAAACTCCTCTTTCTACTTGCACACTAACCGTGTCAAACATGTTGTATCCTGCAGCTCTTGAAGGAGGACCCGCTGGCCATTGCGAAGGCTAAGAAGGACCAGGAAACTGGCGCTTTCGACCGGGTGTTCATCGTAGCTATAGCCTGCCACAGAGGTTTTGAGAACACTTGGTGAGTGCTCGTCATGGATGGGACCCACATAAAAATGGACGGAAGTACGTCCTTTTTATCATGCACTTCTTCGATGCGAACGACAAGGCCATGCCTGCGGCGTACACTTTGGTGTCTGGAGAGGATGAGCGTAAATGGACGTGATTCCGCGAGCTTGTTGCAGCAGTATACCCAACCATGGCACGCCTTGGAATGACGGTCATCTCACACCGTGAAACGGGGTTGACAAACGTAATGGAGGCCAAACTACACTGTGCAATACACACCTACTATTCCTGGTACCTCATGCGGAATGTGCAGTCCCAGTGCCAGGGCAATTCAGGCACTCTCTTCTAGAACCTAGCCCACGTGACAACGCAGAAGGATTGGGATGCCTGCCTGGTCGAGATGCGCCGGTCGGCTCCAAGTGCTGTGGATTACCTGTTGGGTGGTAATGGGAAGCCAGGCATCCCCAAGGAAAGATGGAGCAAGCTTCACTGCCCGGTCCCTCGTGATGGAAACACCACCAGCAACACCATGGAGTCCCTCAACGGTAAGCTCGTGGAGCTCCAATGGATGTACCCGTACTTTTGTTTTGTGAACCTCCACGTGTTCGTGCAGAGACTCTGGCACATCCACTGCAAGATGACACATGACACCAAGGGTAGTGTGGGGCCGACGCTGTACCTGAAGGTGAAGAACAACTGTGTCCGTAGCCGGGAGTACAGCTTGGACCTAGATGGGGACGACGTGGGACCATTGACAAGCGGCACAGTAATGTGCGGGGATGAGGCGGATGATGCACCCCCTTGCCAAAGAGGAGGCGCAGTCAGAGGAGGAGGAGGCATAGGAGGAGGAGGAGGAGGAGCATGAGGAGGGGGAGGACGGGGAGGGGGGGAGAGGGAAGGGGAAGAGGAGGAGGGGGGAGAGGGGTGCAGGAGGTCGTCAACCCTGTCTTTGTGTCCAGTGACGAGGAAGGGGTTGACCACCATGATGCCGAGGATCGTGAGGAGGCATGGATGGCCTTCCATGATAAAGTGGACAGCAACAACCGCTCCTTTGGCCTTTGGTGAGTCTGGGTGAGCTTGTTTTGGTTTCCATTACTTCATTTGGACTCTGCCTTCAACTTAATTCATGATGTCTAACACTGTTTTCATTCCATGTGTGTGCTTTGCAGAGATCACCAGTGTGCACTTCTTGAAGAGGAGGTGCATGCCAGATCACATGTGGCCCATGATTGCACTCCTGCAGTAGATTAGCTTTCAGCTGTGGTGTACTTTGGTCAGTAGTTTTGATCAACTCCGCTTGACTGAGAGTTCTAATGCCCAATGCCTGAGCTTGTGTACTCCTCCCCCCCCAAATCAAAATCAGCCCACATTCCTCTTCTGCTCAAATAATTCACAACCACTAACCACACATTGGACATTTGCTTTGTTGAACTATGCATCTGTTGTAGTGCAAATTGTAGTGCACAATGGTGTCCTGAAATTATTTTGCAATGTATGTACCTCAAGCAGCTACTAAGTGTACATATAGACTGTACACACGTTCATTTCGTTCTCTTTGCGACAATTATTTCAAGGAACCAGAAATATGAGTTCATGTGACCAACAAGACTTGACCGTCATCTTCCTCATGGGAGTTGGTGCAACATTGGTGTGTCAGAAACTATATTCATATTTGTGGCCGCCAACAAGAACAAGATATGTAGGCATGTGCCATTGTACAGGGACACACAACGACGCATGTCATTGGATTCCTCCACCAGTGAAGTAGAGGCAGCGGAGAGTCAAAGGGAACATGTCTTCTACGAGGGAGGAGACAAAAACGTCAACTCTGTTGATGCCGATGAGGACATATTCTATGATGCAATGGGATGTCAAGGACGGCAGGGATGTGGATGCAACTTGTGCCACTGGCTCTGGCTGTGTAGTGTCCTGGATCCGAAGTGGTTAGATCAAGAGTGGATTGGCTAGTACTTCCTGAAATCATTCAACAATGGTCGTACTCGGGTTATGAACATTACTCCCATGCCTAGACTAGTCACATGAATAATATTGTAGTGCCCATAGCTGTCAATGAAATAATAATGAACTGCACATAGTTGTCAATTACCCTTTACTTTTGTGCCCGAAAATGTGACAAAAATAAACAACAGATACCCATATTTCTCATTGAAATAATAGTTCCATGCCCATAGTTTGATACCCAGTCATGTCTATGCAATGAAACTCAGATGCCCATACATGTCACTGAAATAATACTCGCATACCCAGGAATGACAATGCAATGAACCTTGGAAGCCCATAGTTGTCACTGAGATAATACTCACATACCCACAATTGTCAATGAAATAAACCTCAGAAGCCCATACTTGTCAGTGAAATTATACTCGCATACCCTGAGTTATCAACGCAATAAACCTCGGAAGCCCATACTTGTCACTAAGATAATACTCGCATACCCATAATTGTGAGAGCAATAAAACTCACATGCCCATACTGGCCTCTGAAATAATGCTTGCATTCCCTTGATTGTCAATGTTATAAAACTCTGATGCCCATACTTTCATCATCAAATGCCCACTATGGACTCGATGGCTCGGTCCATGTCCATGGCTCCCATGCCTCGGCACAGTTGGGTGGCCTGCTACTCGGCATGGGCACTCCCAAGTTCCAACCCATGTGCTTCGGAGTCACAGGAGCTCGGGCCCATGATGGTTCTACATGTCCCAACTCTCGGTTACATGCTACATTGCGGTCCCACCGCTCCTTCAATGCGACCCATGCCCGATGTGCCGCCCGGGGGTCAGCTACGGGAGTACCCCATCCATGATGTGCCAGGCTATTTGGACGTACGTTGTTCTCCATGTGCAGCGAACGTCTTAGTCAAAGTTTGACACTAGGAGTAAACTAAGCGCAGAGTACTGTCAGGGAAGCACCTTCAATACATACTATAGTACTGGTTCATCGTGCGAACCGGTAGAAAAAGTGGTTCACTTGATGAACCTGTTCACGTGAGCCTGAGTGGGTGTCGGCACATGCCGCTGACATCGGGTGAAGGTGCGCACGGCGTCGGCAACTTCCACCGTGAACAATATGTCATTGCCGGTGGCCGTGTCCATTTGGCAAGCATTCATTGGCGATAAAAATGTCCTATTCCGAGCGACGCGCAGACGTCATCTACAACGCGACGATATCGGTCCACATGCATGCCTCCAGCTTGTGCAAATTTCCCACCGCTGAATGGTAAATGACAAAATGAAGCGGAGGCTGCCAAGCCAGGATGGCAACATGCGAGGTTTGTTTACGACATGCAAGTCCATCAAGACTGAATACTTCGATCGAATAGTGGGTATAGTAGACATAAATTTTGGTTTCGTCACGCACAATAAAAACTATGGGCACCGCTGTCATTTCGATTCCGACTATGGACACCGCATGCGTCTCGGTTTTGACTTTGGGCACCGCAGTCGGCTCCATTTCGACTTTGGACACCGCGGATCTATGGACCGAGACCATGGACTCCGGAGTATTTACGCCCTATAGAATATACGCTCTATACCCTTAAGACTTTGAAAATATGACACTTATGCCTACAAACAGGCAACGATAGCATGTAATATAGCCACTACGGACTTGGTGGCTCGTCCATGTCCACGGCTCCCACTGCTCGGGACACTTGGGCGGCCTACTATTCAGCATGTGCGCTCCCAAGTTCCATGCCATGTGTTCCAGAGTCACAGTAGGTAGGGCCCATGATGGTACTTCATGGCCCAACTATACGTTACGTGCTACATAATGCTCCAACTCCTCTTTCAATGCGACCCATACCCGATGAGCCACCACGGGATCTGCTATGGGAGTACCCCATCCATGATGAGCTGACCCATTTGGACAGATGTCATTGTCCATGTCGATCCAACGTGTAAAATTTTGGTAGTACGTGTAAACTTAGTGCAGTTTATTGATGGGGAAGCACCTTAAGAACACACGTTAATACTTGTTCATGGTTTGAACCGGTACAAAGAAGAGGTTGAGTAGTTGAACCTGTTCACATGACACTAAGGGAACGTTGGCGCAAGCCACAGACGTCCATTGACGGTGCGCATGACTTTGGAAAATCCACTATGGACAATATCTCGTTGGCCGCGTCCATTCGGTGACCATTCATTGGCGATAGAAATGTCCTCTTCCGTGTGATGCGCAATTGTCACCTACAGCGCAACAAAATTGGTTTACATGCATGGCTCCAGCTTGAACCAACTCCACGTCGCTGAACGGTAAACGACGAACGTATCGACACGCTGTCATGACAGCCTGTCAACACCCAATGTTTGCTTTGGACATGAATTTTGTTCACAACTGAATACTCGGAGCAAATAGTGGACACAGTTGTCATGTTATTCATTTTCCGCTTGCACATTTGACAGAATGGGGACCGCTGTCATTTTGTTTCTGACTATGGACACCGCTGACATATCGGTTTCGACTATGGACACCGCTGTCACTTTGTTTTTTACAATGAAAACCACGGATCTATCGAGTGAAACGATGGACACCACTGTATTTGTGCCCATTTTTGTATTGAGTATTGTGGTGACAAAGCAGGGCGGTACTTAGGTACCGCGGCACTCAACGCCACGGTGTCCTAAGTTTCTTCTGGGTCACTAGCAATAGTGGTACATGAATCGCGTTATTGACGGAGTCAGCAGAAAACCACGGTATCCAAACTCGCGGTACATGGTGTACCATATATTGTAATACCAATGGTATGTCTTTGAAGTTTGAGGATCACGAGAATAAAAGGTGTGAGTTAAGTTTTGTGACACTACAACCCACATCTACACTAGAATGGAGGCAATAAAACAACACTACCGAAGCTCTTTTCTTGGAGTTTGAAAGTACCATGGTACAATGTCACAATACAAAAGAGGGGCATCCCTGAGGCTGAGTACCGATACCTAGGGCTCTTAAATTGAGATCGAGACAAGACTTCTGGATCTCAAACCCGTTTTTTTCCACCTCAGTATGAGATGTCTCGTCCCGGGTGCGGAAGACGATAAAATCTCGGTCTCGTACCGACTTGTGATTTGCTCGTCTCAGTCTTGTCTTGGTCTTGTTCACGTCCGAGATAATCTTGCATGTTGCACCAGCACGAGTGTTGTTTTTTTTTTTGGTTGAAACATTGCCTTGATGGTGGTTAACCCGTGCCCGTATCTCACAATGGGAAATTCGAGGGAAGTCAACACCCGACATTCCATGTGAATAACGTCACATCGGGGTAGAAGCCCAAGGAACTCTGTTCCTTGGAATTCGTGGGAGTCAGGCTGCCAGCCTTAACCCACTAACGTCCACCATTGAAGGTAGTTCTAACCAGCGATCGTGACCGTGCACCATTGCGAGGGGAGAGTGAAACAACGAATCGATCTGCCATAACCCACCCATTTTGCAGCGACTTCATTCTGACTACGAGCAATTTTTTTAAAACAACTAGAGTCAACATCGTTTTCAAAGCAAACATCCCAGTTAAGAAATCAAACCCTACATTTTAAGGATAATACGTCACTTGGCCATCCGTCCAGCCGTCTGCTTATACGTGCCATCATTCTGCACACTCAACCAGATTACGTGGAGTTAAAAAAAAAATCATACCGGGAGTGAATCGGCCATTGTATGCAATGTAGCCCAAGCTGTTCACGCACTGAATGTGGAGCGATTGTGACAATTATGGTAGTTTATTTTTTAAGTTATTCACATCAATTTAATTTTGGATGTTCTTGGTGACCCTCCACGACCGTTTCTCAACAATGAGTCGCCAACTGGATTTGCCCGCTTTCTGTGATGACAGATCTAGTGCACAATTGGCTGTTACAGCCTTGGCACACGTAGCAGGGGTCGCTGGAATAAGCAAGAACCATACTGTAGTACAATATCCTTGTCCCGATCTCGTGCGACACGTGATGTTTGTCGGTCTTGTCTCGTCTCGTCTCACGCGAGACGTCAAGACTGTCTCGTGTTGCGCAGTACAAGACAACGAGACAAGAAGAAATCGAGACATGCGAGATTCAGACCAGTCTCGATCTCAACTTAACACCATTAATGATACCGTACAAGTACCGCAAAACATAGACTGGTACCGCAGTACCAAGATACCGCACTACAAGACCGCGTTATACCGTGGTATTGGTAGTACTACTGCCATCCCTGCATTGGAACTTAAAGATAGGCTTTCTTGATAGTATCAACCGTAGCTGGCGTTGTCACTGAATTTTTCAAGTTCATTTACTCTGAAAGACCATTTTCTCGGTTACTTTGCACTTGGTCGACCTTCACTCAACTATGTTGTGATTTGCACGTGCAATGTCTCACTAATATGTACTATAACCTCTCGGCTCCTGTAAATGCTCTTGCAAATGACTGACTCGGCAGACGTTGGCGACGGCGGGCATTGAGCGATGGTGGGAACGTCGCAGCGGTCTGAGAGGCGCGGCTCCCGTCTCCTTGTGTGGAGTCCCACTTGGCAGTAGTGCACGGCCAGCTCTATCAAAAGAAGCCACCAACAGTCATGGATGGTTGTTCTTGGTAGCACAGAGAATGTCTAAGCTTAGGCAGCTATAAATCCCATCTCTGGTTTTTTCCAGCTAACTCTGACTATATCAGTACGTTCACATTGTGCATGTTTTGGAATGGTCCACTCTAAAAGGAAAATGGACAACACCTCGGCTTGGGGCTGTGGGTCCTCTCGCAGGGCTCGTCGAGAAAACCCCACAGGCCTCAAAATAGAGCATTTTTGTGACTGGCTGGTAGATTGAAAAACAAGCCTCACAGAGTTGATGGCCTTGGTTAGTGTGGGAAGGGATTCACACCACACCTCATTCTTCCTGTCAACTCTGTCATTACTCTTTTCAGCTACAGTTGTGGTGCTGAGTGCATGTTTCCCCTTTTAGAAGTCGAGCAGCTAGCGCTGCTCAGGCGCTTAGTCTGGATGCAGTAGGCCACACACTTTTGTCGATGTCTCTCAGGGGGCAAAAAATGGTCCTGTTCAGAAAAGCGTAACATACTTTCTATTCTGGCATCAGAGCCAGAGCTGTAGCATGCGACCGACGCCACGTAGATCCAACAAGGGTCCCTGGCCTATGGATGGTTGGAAAGGATGGCTTGAGGGTCGGGGACCATCAAGCACAGCAGTTTTGGCCTAGTCGGCCAAGGATTCCGTCCAACCTGCTATAACAGCATAGCAGATGCTGTAGACTGGGTAGAAGCAACGGCATACAGGTGCCACTCAACGTTGGCAGACCTCCATATGCACTAGTGGAAGGGAAGCGCTACTGGAATTTTTCTCAGCAGAGTTAGCCTCGCCTGGTGGCGGCTTCAAAATGCTTCACACATGGGGGAAAATGTTGCCACTATTCTTTTGCAGCATTTTCCCCACAACGGTGGTAGCGTAGGTGACACAAAGTGGCCCAACGTCAATGGTGGAGCCAACTCACATGGCAACGGCACCACCACGTACCAAGGAAGTTTCTCAATTCATTCTCCATTTTTTTACTTAACCTCTTCCTCCATCTTCAGCTGGCATACTCTCTCTACCAAGTATAACCACATCAGCAACTACGGAATCAGCGCCGCCAAGCCCTAAAACCAAAGAAGTAGGAAAGAAAAAAGGAGAAAAATATCTTGGAACCTTACTTGCGCTCTCACTGCCTGTCACACGACAAGAGGAACAGCAGCAAGGCAGCTGTAGAAGTGCAAAATTGTAGCAGCAAAACAGTAGCAACAACCACGTAGCTGCTAGAGCAGTGCAAAGCAGCATGTGCATCAATGTTGCGATGGTAATGGTAGTAGCAGTAACAACAATAGTAGCGCCAGTAGGAGTAGCAGCAGTACCAACAATAGTAGTAGCAGCTCCAAGCGATTGGAGTAGCAACACGTAGCAGTAGTGACAACAGTAGCATAAGGCGATGGTACCAGCAGCTCCGTGTTAGTAAGAAACAAAAGAAACGCCTAAACAGGTGTCGAGAAGCTACGCAAAAGCTGCGAGTGCTTCCACGCAGCTCCAACAGGTTGTTGGCCACCTACCAACATAACGTTTTTGGAGCATGTCAGTAAAATCCCTGAGAGGGGTACCCAACAAATTATTTGGTATAATTGAAAGAATACAAAAGGCCATGTTTTGGTCCTTGTTTCAAGTTTTTCAGAAATGTGGTTACTGGATATTTTTTACAACTTTCACGGTCCTCAAGTAGAAAACACAATTTTAGGCAGCATCCACTGCCCAGTACCATGGCCAAACATGGTACTGCTGATGCGACGCAGTCGACCTCTGCTTACGCAATATCGCCATCTAACTTGGTCGGTGCTCTTCAGCTGCAGGCTGATGACTTGTACAAACTTCTAGCCACATTACTGCGTGTCCAGACAGGTACATCCATTCAGCCGCCTCTCCTTGGCCAGTCCGGTCCGACGGCTTTTCTGTAGTACAGACTACAGCTTATGAGCAGCAGCTATAGTCGGTGTCCAATGTCCTAGGCTCTCAGCCAGCACTCAACGCATGCTAAATGATTTTGGGACACCACTATCCCACCTTGAGGTAGGAGAGTTTGTGATTTGGAGGCTATTGTCTTGCCTCTGGGCTTAGGGTAAGGGTCTTTGGCCTTACTATACCCTGAAGTATGACCCCAAGCAGTTGTTTGACGTATGCCATGGAGGTAGGTCCCACGTCTTCGTCACACCAAAGAGAAATTGCAGTGACCTCGAGCCCTTCCTTGGCAATGTTACTGCTGGCACTGATCCTCACCCTTGTGAGACATGGAGTGTCCTCACACGTCCCTACCATGCTTCTAGCCAGGCCATCGTCAATCACCTTCTACAAACCTTCAACAACCCCAAGATGGGTGACTTTGAGTCTGTCACCACCTTTTTCTGCAGTGCGTAGGATCTTCTTTGCTAGCTCGGCAAGATTATTCCACCTCCTTCAGCTCATCTCTTCACCATCAAGAATGGTGCAACTATGGACTACGTAAACACCGTTGTTAACTTCGACCTCAAGATCCTGGATGTCATTGCATCCAAGGTTATTTTGATGTGCTGGTTCTATTTCCGGTTCTTAAACTGGGAGGAATTGATTTAGGATACTCACATGCAGCATAGAGATACATAGGCATTTTCAGCAGTCATGTCTACCTCTTCTACGTCTCCATCAGACGGGACCTTTTGTACCGCCGGAGCCACGCATGGTGCTGGTTGCGACAAGGAGGAAATGGGAAGAAGGGGAAGAGCAAGACCCAAGAGCCATCCGATGGTAGCTTCTCCCGTGGAATCTCTCTTACCAGCCACAAGTGTGGCATCTTGGGTCATGGCTGGTACACCTGTCCATCATCTACTGGTGTGTCTCGTGTTGTCAGCGCCATGCATCGTAAGGGTGAGCTCCTGCTGCGGCACGCCCAGCTCCCCCAGCAACCTGCGGAGCCAAACCGCCTCCTTGACCACCTCGGCCAACGCGATGTACTCTGCTTCCACAATGGAGGTGGCGATGCAATCCTGCTTCTTGCTGCACCACAAGACCGCTACACCAGTGAGGAAGAGCACGTAGCCAGATGTGGAGTTCCGCTTGTCCACATCACCAGCGTAGTCTACATTGGTCTAGCAGACCAGACGCAAGGGGTCCGCCGGCCCCTTGCCGTCGAACCTCAAGCGCATATGCCGCATCACCTGCAGGTAGCGGAGGATGCGCTTGACCGCCTTCCAGTGTAGTGGCCCTGGATCGGACACGTACCTGCTCACTTGGCCCACCTCATAGGCCAGGTCTGGTCGAGTCGCCACCATGGCGTACATGAGGCTGCCCACCACCGATTGGTAGGGCACCCCAACCATATCTTCCCACTCTCCTTTTGTTTGCGGCGTCGTTGCCGTACTCAGTTCACAGGTCGTGGAGACCGGACTGCCAACTGGTTTGCATTCCTCCATGCTGTACTGCTTGAGCACCTTGGCCACGTATTTGGCCTGTCCCAGCTCAAGCGTGCGCACCCTCCGGTTCCATGTGATGCTTACCCCAAGGTAGTACTCTAGCTCCCCCATGTCCGACACCTGCAATCTGCTGGTCAGCTACTCTTTCAGTCACTATAGGCTCAGCAGATCCATCGAGCACAAGATTAGGTCGTCCACATAGAGTGCGATGATGTGATGGAGCTGCTTGTCGCACCGCACGTGCACACTGTGATCCGCCTCACATGCTTGAATTTGAGTTGTACCATGAAGTTTACATCTGTTGGTACCAGCATCTGGGCGATTGTTTTAACCCATACAAGAACTTCTACAGCTTGTACACCTTGCCCTCCTACGTCTCCACCCCCTCTGGCACCTCCATATAGATCTCTTTGTCTATGATGCTATTGAGGAAGGCCGTTTTTACGTCCATTTGGTGGAGCTCCATGTCCTTTCTGGCCCCCATTGTAAGGATCGCTCCGATGCTTATGAACTTGGCAACTGGAGCAAACGTCTCATCGTAGTACTCGCCCTTATGCTGTGTATATCCCTTTGCCACCAGCCGCGCCTTGTATTTGTCAACCACAGTTTTCTTTGTGAACTTGGTCTTAAAGAGCCACTTTGAGCTGATGACCTTGGCATCTTTTGGCCTGTCAACCAGCTCCCACGTGTCGTTTCTGTAATGGACGCCAACTTTGATTTGATGGCTGCGTCCCATTGATCTCCTCCGGGTCGTGCAAGCGCCTCTTGCATGGTATTCGGCTCCATTGATATAGCCAGCATGCACCGCGTCATGCCGATCCATCGATCAACGCTTGCGTCTAAGCGCTTCCCCTCTTTTCACCGCCTCCCACTGCGGCGCGACAGTTTTGGTGGCGCATCGTTGCTCTACTGTGATCCCTCTGACTCAGCACGCTCTGGTGAATTATCAACTGGATGGATCCCCGAGGATGTCTCTCGCTCCAGCAAAACATGGCCTGAACAAACGGCGCGTCTGGAGGATTTTCCACTGATGCCCGATGCACACTCTGTCGGGAGTGCGCGCCTTGGCACCCTCGGTGCCTTATCCGTCGGATCCTACTGGTGGATCTCCTTATCAGCTTGGTCATCATCGGAGTCCTCCATGACGGTTGCCACCGCTGGTGCAACGTCGCGCTCTGATGCCGCATCCTCAACTTCGATGTCTGCCGGCTCCTTCTCATAGTCAAGGAGCTGGAACCACTCCCCCCTCTTTGGCGAGTCCACCACACCCACGTCATTGCTGCCGATGTGGCTCTGCTGCTCGTCGAAATCAACGTCTCGGCTACGGATTACCTCCTCCTTGTGCATGTCGTAGAGCCTGTACGCCTTATGCGTGCTCTCATTTCCAAGGAAGAGAAACAACTTTGCCCGCGACTTTAGCTTGCTGTCACGCCTCTGTGCAGCCTTCACCATCGCATGGGCCTTGCAACCGAATAATTTCAGGTGTTCCACACTTGGCTTGCGCCCGCTCCAAACCTCCTACGGCGTCTTCCAACCACTTTTCCCCTTCGGCACCATTGTAGGAGTGAGGTTGATGACGTAGCTTGCTGTCCGGAAGCATTGCGGCAATTGTGCATCCACCAACATGGTTCGTACCATGTTCAGCAGCGTCTGGTTTGCCTGCTCCGCCACGCCATTTGACTGAGGCAAATACGGCATAGTTTTTTCCCATTTTATCCCGTGCTACTTCATCCATCCGCTACAATCCACGTACTCTCTAGCATTGTCGCTGCCTAGCGCTCTGACCTTCCGGTCAGTCTGCCTCTCCAATGCGCCGACATACACCTTCAACCGGTCCAGGATCTCACCTTTCCGCTTCATGAAACACACGTAGAGTTTTCTGCTGTAGTCATCTATGAAGGTGATAAAGTAATGCGTGCCGCTCTTTGACGTCATCTTGAATGGTCCGCACACGTCACTATGCATGATCTCTAGCAGGTTTGAGGCGCGATTCACGTTCTTGTTGAACGGTTTCTGCCATGCCTTATCCAAAATGAAAGGCTCACACTTTGTCTGCTTTGTCGCATCTGTCGCCTCTTCCGCACCGTCAATGACGAGGTCACATACCAACTCACGCTTTGCCATCTCTTTCACGAGAATGGGTGAGGAATGCCCCAGTCATTGATGCCAGAGCTCCAGATCATCTCCCCCTCCTTTGGCCAGGTTGATGGTGCGTTCCTGCAAGTCTGCTGAATTGTCGCCGTGAGGATCACCTTGGTCTCCATGATGTAGAGGCCTCCCTCGCGCTTAGCCTCTAGCACGAGCGCACCACCACCGTCCTTCCACACGACTCCCCCTTTCTCCTGAAGAGAACCTTGTACCCCTTGTCCGTCAGGCGGCTGACACTAAGAATGTCAGTCAAGCCGGGTACATGCTGCACATCCTTAATGACGCACTACAACCGCTTCCCACCAGCCACCACCTCCATGTGAACGTCTGCTTGGCCAACCGCCGGTTGACCTTGTCGTTCGCGACCACCATGGATTTGCTGGACTTGGTGTAGTTGATGAACCCAACCTTCTTGATCTGGGTATGCTCCTCCGCTCTAGAGTCAAGGCATTGCCGGTTGGCCTTCTTGAGGTAATGGTTTTGAGTGTCATTGAGGAGCGCCTTCTTTCCTTTGGTGTCCTTGCCGCCGGCCTTTGCCTCCTCGATGCACTCACGGGCCCAGTGACCCTCCTTGCCGCAGTTACGACGCGCACCCTTCTTGACGCCCTTCTTGCCACCGCCATGTCCGCCACCTCCCTTGGCCTCACTTCCAACACCACGTGTTTTGGTGATGAGGACTGACGAGGAAGACGAGGACTCCCCGCAGCTCAGTCGTTGTGCCTCGTTGCGGATGTACTCTATGACTGTGCCATGTATGAGCTTGTCCTCTGCCCATCCTTCCAAGACGATAGTTAGAGGGTTCCAACTATCAGGAAGGGCCACAAGGAGGACCATCGCCTGTAGCTGCGTGTTGATCTTCCACTCCATGTTGTTGCATTGTGAGGTGAGCAACATGATCTGCTGCATTACGGAGATGACATCATCTCCCTCCTCGATTTTCACTATTAGGAGTCACTTCATTGCGAATATTTTGTTTGCCAGCAACTCGGATTGATGGATGGCGCAGAGTTTTTGCTAAGCCTCAGCTGCCAACTTGCAGCCCTAGAAGTACCCCCACTGTGACTCGACCGTCCCAGACACCAGCAGCATGAGTGCCTCCGTGTTCTTCTTTGCAAAGGCCTCCTTCTGCAATTCCATTGCCGTCGCTTCATTGAGGACTTCCGTTCTGTTCATGACCTCCAGCAGCCCCTTATGCGCAAGGTGCAGCTCAAAGTGCCACCTCCATAGCCTGTAGCCAGGGCCACCTTCATAATTCTTCATGGGTTGTGTCTCCTTCTATGCCATTTGTGTAGTCTTTAACTCCGGGACCTCAGAGCTTGACCGCAATGTCATCCTCAACGTTGATCCTGTCCGTTGCAAAAGCCGTGAGCGATTTGTAAACCGGTCAGGGCCGGGGGCCCATAACCCTTTGTCAGGAAAGTGGCCCATGGGTGGAGGCAACTCCAACGTGCCCCAACAGGTCTGCACTTGGTGTTTACGGCTTTCGCTGTTTTGGCGTGTGGTTCTGAATCTAAGCATGAGCTTTGTTGTCGCCTCACGCTATGTTTACATGAGTGGAAGACAAATGTGAGACAGTCACTTTTGCAAAGGGAGTAAAGATGTTTTGTATTAGTTGTTTAACATGGACATGACCTCAATATTCGTAGGGCGAGTCATGAGCTCTCCAATGCACCAAACCGTGCCCGATTCGGATCAACGTAGCTCCCACTACGTCAGTTGAAGCAGAACACCCCAAACCAGCCGCTCAGTCGGCGGCACTCACCACGTCGCCCGCCGAGGCGCCCTCACACATCAAGGACCCATCAAAATGCCATTCCGGAGGCACAGATGTCCCTGCGTGCAGTGGCAGTGTCCCCTGCACCTTTGGGGTCTGTTTTGATGTGTTAATCATCGTGTTTGGTGATGGGGAATGATATAGTTTGAAACCTATTCGCGGACCTGCAGTCGGAATTTCAACAGTCCCTGAGTAACAAACTGTACTACTGAGTTTCGGACTCCGAGCCAAGATTTTGGCTAAGGACCTCAGTAACAAAACTACACTAATGAAATCCGGCGAATCATCCACCGGACGCCTCGGCAGCCCTTCTGAAGCAAAATCCCAAGATGGAACTTTGTTACTCGTTCTCGTCAAGTATTGACCGGAAGTTGAACCACGGCCAGCTCCCAGAGCCACCACGCACACCCCAACTTTGGAAGCCCATATCTCCCTCGTTACTTGTCCGATTTTGGCGAAACAACTTTAACTGGATTGAGCAACTCGTCAAACTTTTGGGGCAATTCCCCATTTTGGGATCCGAGTAATCCTCCATTTTAGTATCAGCCTTCTCTTTGAATCAGCACTCCCAAGGTGTGACTGACTTAGGCAGCGGACTTTTTGGAACACGGTTCCACGTCCAAGGGATACATTTGACAGTCTCTTCCCAGATCCCAAAGGACAGGCCAGAATCAGCAATCAGTGAGTGTAATGCATCACCATTTTTACAAATAATGTATATCTCTCAACATTGCTCCGATCTTGGTCCGAAGATACCCATGGAAATATCTCACTGTCAACATGTCACTTTCCAAATTTCAGATTAGTTCAATGGCTGGGTTTGAAGAAATTCGCCTAGTTCATAACCCAACCAGCCAAGATGTGGCATACTTGGTGGTTGGAGCTCAGCATGGTCAAAATAGAAAGAGGGCCGGAAGAGAGGTTGCCACTCTCTCCCCGACCCTCCTGCCTACTCTACCTAGTATCTACTTTGTCCTGTGCTGCTGATGTGGTCATTTTTTCCTAGCATGATCTCCCTACGGACCGTACTGAGTCACCTTCCGCAGCCACTTCAATGTGTACTTGTTCATCAACATTGCACTGCAGATGATATGTACATATATCCGCAGAGATTGCAGAATGGCAGCAAGAGGTCTTGACCACGGAGAGAGAGAGAGAGAGAGAGAGAGAGAGAGACCAAGAGTGCAAGCGTGTACTCCTCTTGGTCCTGGCGCTCATGTGGAAAATGTGGAATAAACTAAGTTCTATAAAGCAAGATATGATGGTGGGAAATCACGAGGAGAAATGGAGACCAAAGTGGTGGACTCAGGGACCGGAGTGATGAAGTTTTGTAAAGCACAATCTGACGGCGGAAGATCACGCAAGGAGATCATGCAGCTGATCTCAGCCGTCAAGAAACCAAGATTGTGATTATTGGCTCCTCTCGTGTCAGTTAGCGCTGAGGGCGTTGAGCGTCCAGTACAGCCGTGACTGTCAAAGAACGGTCACCGGATTACTGGAAAGACTGAGGATCAAGTTTATGCTTGGTGGTCATATTTCCTAATTTATAGAAAAGTACTATAGTAGGTAGTTTCATTTTCTTTGTGCTTTGTCTGTAGTAAACCATTTTCTAGGTACAGCATATCGTTGGAAAGCCTTAGAGACAAGCCCTGTGTCTATTCTCTCTAATTTAAGTCTTGAACCATGTCAGGAGAGCAGTTTCCCACTTAATGATACCAACGGATGCAAGTGTGCTCAAAGCACAGCTTTGAGTATGTATCTGCCTGTCAGAGGAAACTTCAGAGTGTGGTTGTGTGAGATCAACAAGGTGTCTGTGTGCACTTGATGATCCTGGAGCCCTATGATTTCTAACATCACCAAGGGTTCTGTGCCATCATTCAGCCACTCCGTTTTGCTGAGGACTGTAGGGAGTTGTGGACTGATGTTTGACTCCTCTCGCATCCAGTTCTTTCATCAGCAAACCAAGGGACTCTCCTCCTCTAGCAGTTCTTAGCTTGAACATTGAATTACATAGCTGACTGTCTCTCAGCCAGCAAAATCCATTCCACGATCAGACGCTGGGCGTCTGCTTTGGTCTTCAGTAAAAAGTCCCAGCAAATATGGCTGTATTCATTGGTGAGATTCAAGACGTAAAGTGACCCATAGTGGACTGACAGCACTGACATTGGTCCTTTCATATCCACATTTACCAGTGCAAGTGGCCTCCTGGTGACAGTTCTGGTTGAGGAAAAGTTTTCTTGTGTGCCTTCCTTTTGTGTCACTCAAGTCATGTGTCTTCTTTGAGGCCATGTGGACAGTCGCTGGAGAACAATCCGTATGCTAGGTTGTGATTCAAATGATCACCAATATTTGCTGTGTTAATATGAGCAAGAGGACGATGAATGAGCTTTGTGTGTGTTGCATCAGTGCCCGTAAAAACGTGTACATGGGAATAGTCGACTTGTCATTGGACGAAGGGAAATACATTAAGTTTATAAAGCATGTCAGTATGCAGTGGCCCATCAGCCAGCAAGGCACCAGACACCTTTTAGCCCCATATTCTTCCCCCTTATCCCTCAAATTGGTTAGGGGGCGTTCTCATACAGCAAAGGTATCCCAAGGACAAAGTGGACGCAAAGACCGAGGGAGGCGCCGGTTGGATGAATTCTACAATGCCATCCCATCACGGTGGGCTTAAGGGAGACTTCTTCAAAGAGGTGCCAGAGACACCAAAAGAAGAACAAGGAGGTGAATGTTGGAGAAGAGAGGACCAAACTAGAAAAAAGGAGGCAATATAATCTATTCTGGATAAGAAGGACAGCAAGAGAGGACGAATTTTGCTCACTTCTCATCTTTTCTTGTACTTTGATTGTTTTAGATAAACTCACATTCTTTCACGTTTTTCCCTTGGGCTTAGTTTCAAGTTCCTATTTAGCCTTGCGCACAATCTTATGCAGTGAGTCATGGATGGAAAGATAAGCTTAGAAACCCACGAGATTGTGCCAGCCATGGCAGTACAGAAAATGTTTGATTTTGTATCATGTGCTTGTGTTGATACTGGCGGACTAGAAAACTATACATTCTAACGCATGGTTGTGGCATCCTTGGTGGCATACAGAATAGAGTTGTAGTTTATAGTGTTGCCTTACCAATTACAAGAATGAAGCAAAAAATGAGAGGCGATCTCTCCGGGAGTTTGTGGTGCGTGCTGGTCATCCAAGACTTCTTGTTCCAGCTCCAAAATGAGCCTTTTGGTGGCATGCCAGAAGTCAACCCGACCAAGGCTAACAAGGGTAAGGTGGTTACGTCTTCACCACACGTCCTTGGCGGAATCCAAATTCTGGGAGCCGCGTTTGCAAGCATGGTAGCCAAACCAACATAAACCGTGTCACTCAAGGAAACCCACGCTAAACTCGGCAAAACTGAGAAGCTTTTGGAAGCCAGAAAATTGTTCAATAAGCATGCTGACAAGCACGTGTACAACTCTCATGCAATAGAGGACGCACTCAAGGGTGACAACCAAACATGGATTCCAATAAAGAGTAGAACAACAAAAACATTGGCAAGGATTGCAACCATTGTCATCGTTGTAAGGTGAATCCAAGCCAATCGCTCAAATAGGCCAAGTCTGAAGAAGATGTTGATAGCAACGATGATGCGGGAAGTCCTTGCGAAGGCAAGCCAGATGATGTTGCAATGAAGGTTACTTACTTTGCTCATAAGAAACACGTGGGATGGACGTCAATGTGACGAGGCGCATCAAGGCAATATGTGTGGTAGAGGTACAAAAACAACCAGAGGAATGGGGACAGATCCCCCTTCATACAATGTGGCGGCGATGGGGAATTTTAACACCCCCTTCAGCGTCATGGTGGATGACAGCTCCCTGTAAAATGTGGGTCACTTCGGAGGCATGTTTGCGAACTGTACTCTTCTCTAGTGGACACATACATGTGGACACTTCAAAGCTTTTGAGGCTATTTCAGAGGCTCAAACAACATCAGAGCTTAAGATTGATCTCACAAAGCTGCTGGCCTACATTAGGAAAAACATCTTGGACCTTGACTATGATTTCCATCTTGAAACTGTACGCATCAACAACGACCTTGACAAGTTTTTGCAGAGAGTGACTGACATGTGGGAGGAGCAGCTAACATGTACAGCCCTCAATGACCTCGGGATTGATCATGAACACGTCATTCCTCAATAGTGTGTCAATACTATAAAAAGGTGTGGAGCTCATCGACTGGCCCAACCACATAGAGCACGTTCTTTATATTCACACAGATCCACTCGTTCATTGGGATGACCTTACCAATGAATTGAAGACATGCTCTTCAAGTACACTGTCAAGGAGTGGGACATGAAGCGACTACATATGGAGTAGTAGCCCATGCCGTAGGAGGCCTTCTGTACCATCATCTACTAGAAATATAGCCAATGAAAGGAGGTACAACGGACCTTCAACAAGCTCAAAGACTTCAGGAAGTTGGATAGGTCGCTCGAGTCCTACGTGAGAGAGTTTGTCACACTCATGAAGAAATTCAATAACATCATCGAAGGTGATGGTATCCATACCTTCAAGTTCCCGGGATGCTGTAGTTTTTGTGTGATTTCCTGGTAGTAAGAAGTAAAAGGACGAGACCACCACAATAGAAACAGGCCAGGCTTTTGACAATGTTGAGGGAGTGACATGACTACATGAGTGAAGTGCATTCAGAAAACCCAAGGCACTACTCGGGTGTATAGATAATTGCGCGTGCGGAGCAAGCTCACGGCATTTGCATGGATGTTGCAGAGCCTGAAGGGACAGCTTGGCAGCACAGTGGGACAAGGGAAAAGTACCCTATGAATCTCCAAGTCAAGAGTAATGGAACACAGAAGGCTCCTAACCACACGCGTGACATAGAAAACAATGAGCTTCAAGTGGTGCATGAGCATAAAACTGTGTTTTACGAGGGGCTCTTTTGCAATTGTATGCAGGCCAACCACTTTACGGCTAAGTGCCGTGAGGATGTTGGTGGAAAAGAGGCCACAAAACTTGCTGTATCAGCAGTACTATGTGGAGATGGTATAGGCGGTGGCCACGAACAGGGCAGTGGACAGGGCGCAACAATGGGCCCAGCTCTAGGAACGGAAAAGGCTGCAATGAGGGGTTTTCTCACCCTGGAGTGACGTTATTGGGGACCATCACGGGGGGCAGTGGAATTAATATATGATACAAGTACAACTGTTTTTGGACGAGGATATGAAGTGACTAGAATTTCTTACATGTAAAAATTTATCATTTTTTCCCCTCGCTTGTTGAACCACAATCCATAATTACTGATCCTCGCTAACCACATAAGCTCCCATCTGTATGAATGATGCACAATCACACTCTCTTGGTGGTGATGGCACTAGTCACTATGTTATAACTGTGTGATGCGGTAACTCAATAAAAAATGCTTAAGGTAATGAGCACTATCACGCCCGCGATACTTTTCGTGAATGGTTTGAACCCCGTCAAATTTAAAGGCAAGAATTTAGTTAGCAAATTTACACATGGCCACAATATATGAATTTGAGAGGGTGAAACATGAAAGCTATGACATTTTCCGTACTGAATTTGTTTGTACACAAACTCAGCTTGCCATCATCAAACCCTTTTACTCATAAGATTAAAGGCAACATGATAATGTGGTTCAAAGGAGACCTAGCAAGAGCTCCAGAGAATGTGGTAGCCCATGTCAAAGGTTGGTGATGGAGTCATGTAATTCCATCATCAAACTTGGTTGAACCCAATAGGTGTACAAGCCATTGGATGGGCTAGATTTTTTCGATGGCAACCGTATGATACCCATGATTGGTACCTACAAAAGGTACATACAAGGATACATACAGAGCGTTATGTTGAGGAAAATAAATCCTCTAGACATGTTCAAAAAATCTTTGGCTCTGCAAAAATAGTGCTCTCATGTATTTTGAATAAAAGCACGTGATCCTCCAAAGGGGACTATGTCGCTTTATCTTGATTCCAAGAATGGAATTATAATCGACCCAACTAACGGTCCATGATAGCTTTCCTTCAATGTAGATGAAGGGTTGTCAATAATTCTTGGCTCAGCTATAGAACGTGGAGCTCAGGGCAAAGGAAGACACATTGTAAGAGGTCAAATATCTACTAGTCGAGTTTTTGAACGTATTCCAAGACAAACGGCTGGGATTCCATGAGAATGCCACATAGACTACACTGTTATACTTCAACTTGAGACAACTCTTTGTTTAGAACAATATGTCATTTCAATCCAACATAAAGGCAGAGATCAAGCACCAAATAAAGGACTACCATGTCAAAGAGTTGATTAAGCCATGTAGCTGGTCGTATGGTACGCTGTTCCCTTTTGTGAAAAGAAAAAGATTCTGGTTTACGCATGTGCATATACTACTAGACCCTAAATAAATCGATGGTAGGAAAATGATTCCCCTGACCATGAAATGAGGACCTGTTTGATCAACTCCATTGGTCAAACTTCTTTTCATCCTTGGATTTTTCTCAGGGGCACCATAAAATCCCCATCTTGAGAGATGCTATATCCAAAACAACATTTTGGACACACTTTAAGTTTTGAGTCTTGAGCTTTGGGCTAATGAGTATTCCGGTGACCTTCTAAGGAGAAATGAACTGGAACATCACCAAGCAACTGAGTCAGTTGTTATTAGTTTATCATAATGACATCCTATATTTTTCCAAATCAATAGAAGGGCACACAGAACATTTGTGAAAAGTCATCTAAGAGAAAATTATATGGAAAAGTGAGCAAGGGCAAGTTTACACAAGACAAACTCAAATACCTTAGAGACATAGTTGGCAAGGAAAATATCCATGTCCACCTGCGAAAAGTCCAGTAGTAGTGGACTGGATGTGCCATGGAAACTTTGCGCATGTCAGGTCTTGCCTTGGTCTTGCAATCGAAAAAATGATGGTTTATGCTATTGGTGTGTGTGGCTTCCACCTGTCACGAGCGACGGCAAGGAGAGCAGCGCTACAAGAGAGCGCGACGACATGATCCCGGATGCAGACGCAGCTGGCACCGGTGCACCGACGAGTGGTGACTCCATCCACCAGCAGCTGCCAGAGAGCTGCCACAATGCCCTGGGTGCTTGCCGGGGTGCTTTGCGGTTTTTTCTGCAGACGCTAGAGTTCTCTCCGTGGACTGGCTCTTGAGCCCGATTTGCATGTTTTGTATTTCCTGTCCACTGATCGGTGTCGGACTTGTGTGTGTGACCAGTCGTAGCGTCCGGCTTGAGATTCTGCATCTCTAGGTTCAGACGGCGTAGCGTTCTGATTTGTCTGCGCAGAGTTACGGCCAAAATAGTGTTTTTGGGCCGGTTTTAGGACAGACCTTGCACTGCCGCGTGCGACACCTGTCGTGCGCCGCGGCAGGTATTTATACTGTGGACTTGTCATTTGTTATCTCTCTCTGTAATTATATTCAGTTTGAGTTTCCTGACACTCTGTTCGTTTCCCAACCCAGACCCTTGCACTTTTGTCTCTAACTTGTGACTGTTGTCACACGCTGACCTGGCGCTGACGCCTAGTGTCGCGGCAAGTGGTTAGGAAGGTTCTAGGAAACTTCTCATGGTATCAGAGCGAACGAGCCACAGCTCGTAGTGTTGTGCAGCAGAGACGCAGCAGCAACAGCAGCAGTGAGTGGCAGCAGCGGCAGTCACCCACGGCAACAGCAGCAGATCCCGGAGGGACCCACCACGACTACGTTGCAGCGGAGCAGTGGAGGTAGCAAAGACGATAGCGGCTACGGGTGGCAGCCCCTGCAGCAGCAGCACCGGGTGGCAGCAGCAGCACCGGGTGGCAGAAGCAGCACGGGGTGGCAGCAGTAGCCGTGTCTGGCTATCGATGTGTACAAAAAAAAAAAAGGAAGCAGCTCTCACCAACAGATTGGTGCTGTAGCAGCATTCGCAGCAGCAGCAGGCAGCAGCCGCAGCAGCAGCCGTAGCGGCAGCATCAGCAGGCGGCTAGGAGCAGCAGCACTAGACGGCAGCAAGCAGCAGCAGCAGCAGCAGCAAGTAGCAAATCAGTGAGCAGCAGCAGCAGCAGCAGGCGGCTGCGAGCAGCAACAGCAGGCGGCAGCAAGCAGAAGCAGCAGCAGCGGCAAGCAGCTGCAGCAGCAGCAGCGTGTAGTAGGCGCAGCGGCAGCAGCGGCGGCGCTGGCGGGCAGCTGCAACGTGCAGCTGCACGTGCTCACGCGGGCTGCAATAGCGGCAGCAGCCCGCACAGCAGTGGCAGCCGTAGCAGCAACAGCCACTGCTGCTGCTTCCTTGTCACGCGAAGCTGCACTACAGCTTCGCGTTGCGAGCAAGCAGCGCGAGGCTGCTTGCTCGCAGCAAGCGAGCTCGCCGAGCGAGATCGCTCGACGAGCTCGCTGAGCGAGCTCGCTCGACGGGCTCGCCGAGCGAGCTCGCTCGACGGGCTCGCTCGAAGCGAGGGTCGAGCCAGACCTCAAAAAAAAAAAAAAAAGGAGGAGAAGAGAGGGGGTGAGGTCGCCCGGGCTGTGGACCCCTGAACAACCCCAAAGGGAGCACCCGTGAAGGAGGCACCTGAAAAAATAAAACATTAAAAAAAATTCCCTTTACTCTTTTTGATTTGTTTTGTCACCTTTTTACGTGTGGCCTAAGGCCACCACCATCGGCTGACGACAGGAACCGCAGTAACAGCAGCCACCGCGAGAGTTGCAGTAGCAGCAGCAACAACGAAGGTGGCTTGAGACCACAGCCGTTGGCTGACGACGGCACCCGGTGCAACATCAGAAGCACCGAAGGCGACCTGAGGTCGCACAGCAGCCCACCACCAACGTCGTGGTGGCCGTCCTCGTGACGGCATTGGAGCACATCTGATAGACTGTGCTTCGACCGCTCACCTCCCCTTGTGGCCTTGTGCCAGTGGGAGCGAGTGTCCCAGACACTCACTCACACCACATTCTAGAGATGAGCACATTGGCGTCGCAGGGAGCGCAGCCGGCGCCATGGCTGGCACCGGCTCAGCATACGTGGCAGATGCCGCGTCCACAGTGGCAGTTCTAGCCGTGGCACACATCTAAGGTGTCCAACGGCTTTGCCTGCTACTTCTGCTGCGACCGACACCACGGCTGGCGCCAGTGTCGCCAGCGCCCTGCTGGGTGGCGACCGCCTTGGCTACGAGCCCGCCCTACTCCACCATCCTCCTCCAATACATCAGCTCATACAGTCGCGCCCCTCAGTGGAGCTATGGCGGTGGTGTACGTCAAGCTCCAGGGTCTGAAGTGCATGGTGCAATAGCTCATAGACCATGTGATCTCTGAGCGGGCTGTTGCCACCGTGCCGCTTCACACACCCTCTTCTTCCTTCTCGCCATCCTCACCTCCGTCAGTGTCATCACCTGACGGTGCCACGCCTCTCGACCTTAGCTCTACATCTGACACCCTACGCTCCGTGCTCGAGGTAGTTGGAGTCATCCCGACCAGTGACCCCTCCACTTCTGGGGTAGTCTCTTTGGCTCGCAATCGTCGTTCTCGGACTCGGCACGCGAGGCGGCGGATAGCAAGTTTGTCGAGACGTGTGCAGGAGGCAGTAGCAGACGTAGCAGCGGTAGACGTCACCACGGAGCTAACTCCCTCCTCCCCAGTTGCAGAGTTGGTGCGGCACCCCTTCGCAGCTTCTACCGGTGCGTCGGTCGAGGGGGGGATGGAGTGTCCGTCGACGACCACCGGCGAGTGCATGAGGGATGCGATAGACGGTGCTTCATGGCAGGGCGCTCTCAATGAGGACAAGCCATCCGACGAGTGGTCTGACGTGGATTTGGAGACAGACGAGTGGTCTGACGCGCAGTTGGAGGCAGACATGGAGATGGAGACTACAGTTGACGTAGCAGAGACCACAGAGGCAGGTGGGGCAGTACCAGTGGATGAGGCAGTGGTAGCAGTAGCGGTGTCAGCCGGCACATGTGGAGCACACGTCCGTTCCGCTACATTGGTGACCAGTGGAGTGTCGCCAGACGTCCAGGCAGTGGGCGTGTCGGCAGCCATCGACGTCGTGACAGTAGCATCAGTTGCAGTCACTGCTACTGACGGGACGTTGGCATTAGACGTGGCTCTGGGAGGAGTCTCAGGTGACGAGATCCCCTCGTCTCCTGTTCACGGGTTGGTCTGCCGAGTCCCCACACCTCCTGCCGAGGTGCCAGTCGTGGGAGGGGAGGTGTGTCCGCTGACGACCACGGCGGAGCTCGGCATTGGTGATGCGATTGCTCTATAGCGCAGGATGATTGAGGCGGATGACGCCACACAGCAGACTCAGCTAGCGGAGAGTTCAGCAGGGGGAGACATTCTCTGTGACGGAGACTCTTCGTTAGAGGAGGATTGGTCTGATGTTGAGTCAGAGTCGAGGATGGAGTTGGTGATCGTTGATGTTTTGGCGGATGACGTGACAACGGCCGATGCCGGAGCTGCGCCCGACGATGTGCACGCTCCTGCATTAGCTGGTGTTCTGACAGCTACCATGGTGCCAGGAGCAGCAGCAGGAGGAGCGGGTGATACAGATGCTGATGCTTGGCCCAAAGTAGACGCCCAGGTGGTTTTGGCAGATAGTGCTAGGCAGCAGGAGGAGGTGGTTGACTGCCAGGACGAGGCAGACCTCCTCGGTGAGGGCCAGTTGTCCGTCGTGGAGTGGTCGGACGCAGGGTCGATGGCAAACATAGAGGCCCAGTGCGCTGCCGTTCTTGCAGTAGCCGCGGCTAGAGCACGCGATAGCCTCTCGATGAGAGCAGACGTCCGCGTGTGTGACATGGAGGATGTAGAGCGAGCTGCAGACATCCGACACCTCGCTACCCTCACAGGTGTTGTTGACACCACGGCGGCTCTAGCGATGACATAGCTACGCTCGTCCGAGCTACAGTTCCTGTACCCGAGAGCCTACGCTCCACGGTCGACGAGCATGAGGCAATGGTGGCTCGAGCGGAGGCGCACGTGCAGGGTCTCATGGCCGAGCTCCGAGAGGCCAGCAGCCGTTGGTACACTACAGATGCTTCTGCACGACAGGTTGCTGAGATGTGCATGGAGGATGTGCATACGCGTCTCGAGGCTGCGGAGTGGTCCCTACAGGATGCACGTTGGCGACGGGCGGACGCACAGCAGCAGGTGGACGATTGGTTGTGCACCAGGGGCTCGGCGTTTCTGCAGGGTGTATGGGTTCCCAATGACAGCGACGATGCTGCAGCGGCAGATATACCGACGGATGACGACGTCTGGCCACCTGACACCCGAGTGTCGAGTGTGTCAGCAGCAGCCAGTGACTCCGCAGCACCACCCCCTTTTGGTGCANCGTCTCGAGGCTGCGGAGTGGTCCCTACAGGATGCACGTTGGCGACGGGCGGACGCACAGCAGCAGGTGGACGATTGGTTGTGCACCAGGGGCTCGGCGTTTCTGCAGGGTGTATGGGTTCCCAATGACAGCGACGATGCTGCAGCGGCAGATATACCGACGGATGACGACGTCTGGCCACCTGACACCCGAGTGTCGAGTGTGTCAGCAGCAGCCAGTGACTCCGCAGGACCACCCCCTTTTGGTGTAGCTGCTACGGATGCGGACGCGCTCAGTGGTGACGACCTCCTGCCAGCAGTTTGTGATCAGGCAGCAGCTGAGTCGCCTATTGGCGTGGAGAGCTTCCTACGCGACGAGGAGACGAGGATGCAGGAGGCAGTGACTCACGCTGACGTGCACATGATGGAGGTCCACCATCAGATTCATTCCGCGACTGACCGCCTGCACGCCGTAGATGCAGCTGGCCGGCAGGCTGCCGCAGCAGAGCTCGACGAACTGCACACGCGTCTCGACACAGCACAGTCCGTGTGGCAGCATGCAGCACAGCAGCTGGCATGCATACGAGAGGCGATAGAGTTGGAGGAGGCCCTCAGCGTTGCACCAATCACATCAGCAGATGACGACAGTAGTGACGACTACAACAGCAATGATGATGACAGCGACGACGCTGCTCCGGGGTGAGGCACTATGCGGACACATCCCACCAGCATCGTCGTCACCCTTGCTATTGCTGTGCAGGGGTATGTGGCCATGGGGGAGCCGCGCTCCCTCCTCACAGATTGTGTTGGGAGCAGCCATCAGCTTTGCTCGTACTGTCAGCCTCTTCAGCCCAGGGGGAGTATTGGTGTGAGGACTTTGGTCTAACATCTTTTTGAGGACAGCGAGGTTACTTAGGGTGCAGCACGATGCTATGGTCCAGGTTATGCTGGTCGAGACCTGCGCACCTGGTGAGTTTCACCGATGTGATGTGGAGACCCATTGCCTCTATGTGTTATGTATGATCTATGCTAGGTTATGCTGGTCGAGACCCGCGCACCTGTTGAGTTCTACCGGTGTGACGTGGAGACTCATTGCATACATGTGTTATGTATGATCCATGCATGATGTGTTCGAGACCCGGGCACCCGGAGACACGTTTCAGGGGTCACGAGGAGACCTGTTTCTCTGTCTCTCTTGCTTGATGTTTGACACATAGGTGTGTGATTCACTTCGTGCATGGTCGAGACCCGGGCATTTGGTGGGATGCACTATTGTCACGAGGAGACCCTGTGCTGTGGTATGCTTGATCAGTGCTCGCTATGATTGGTTCCCTGAGCCATCATCTCTTGCCTTCGCTGAGACATCATTATGTTGACAGTTGTGTCAGCCAGGGGGAGTGTTGGTGTGTGTGGCTTCCACCTGTCACGAGCGACGGCAAGGAGAGCAGCGCTACA
>SZWC01004285.1:145377-156097 GCA_023375785.1 Penium margaritaceum
TGTTTCTCTGTCTCTCTTGCTTGATGTTTGACACGTAGGTGTGTGATTCACTTCGTGCATGGTCGAGACCCGGGCATTTGGTGGGATGCACCATTGTCACGAGGAGACCCTGTGCTGTGGTATGCTTGATCAGTGCTCGCTATGATTGGTTCCCTGAGCCATCATCTCTTGCCTTCGCTGAGACATCATTATGTTGACAGTTGTGTCAGCCAGGGGGAGTGTTGGTGTGTGTGGCTTCCACCTGTCACGAGCGACGGCAAGGAGAGCAGCGCTACAAGAGAGCGCGACGACATGATCCCGGATGCAGACGCAGCTGGCACCGGAGCACCGACGAGTGGTGAATCCATCCACCAGCAGCTGCCAGAGAGCTTCCACAATGCCCTGGGTGCTTGCCGGGGTGCTTTGCGGTTTTTTCTGCAGACGCTAGAGTTTTCTCGGTGGACTGGCTCTTGAGCCCGATTTGCATGTTTTGTATTTCCTGTCCACCGATCAGTGTCGGACTTGTGTGTGTGACCAGTCGTAGCGTCCGGCTTGAGATTTTGCATCTCTAGGTTCAGACGGCGTAGCGTTCTGATTTGTCTGCGCAGAGTCACGGCCAAAATAGTGTTTTTGGGCCGGTTTTAGGACAGACCTTGCACTGCCGCGTGCGACACCTGTCGTGCGCCGCGGCAGGTATTTATACTGTGGACTTGTCATTTGTTATCTCTCTCTGCAATTATATTCAGTTTGAGTTTCCTGACACTCTGTTCGTGTCCCAACCCAGACCCTTGCAGNTGTTTTTGGGCCGGTTTTAGGACAGACCTTGCACTGCCGCGTGCGACACCTGTCGTGCGCCGCGGCAGGTATTTATACTGTGGACTTGTCATTTGTTATCTCTCTCTGCAATTATATTCAGTTTGAGTTTCCTGACACTCTGTTCATGTCCCAACCCAGACCCTTGCAGTTTTGTCTCTAACTTGTGACTGTTGTCACACGCTGACCTGGCGCTGACGCCTAGTGTCGCGGCAAGTGGTTAGGAAGGTTCTAGGAAACTTCTCATATGCAACGGTGTTCGACATTGGTGTCTTTGATTGCAAGGCTTGCGTAAAAAGACATGAATCAAGAATGGAAATCTTAGTGCAAGAATTCTCTTTATAGTCAAAGAGATTCTATCTTTGACTTTCTTAGCTCTTCCAAAAATCCGTTGCAACCATGGGTGGTGCCATGTGTACGTCAGTTGTATCACTCCAAGTAATCCCTATTTACAACTGTTGCCCACCCAGAAACAATAGTTAGAAGCTCATCCCTACCAAGTCGTGGTACACGACTGGTGATAAGGAATTCCTTCCTGTGGTACATCCTTTCAGAATGTGGCGGTGTTACCTCGAGGATACTCATGGGGGCGTGATGGTCATGACCTACTAAAACACATTGCTACTTTCTTTAATGCAACCAAACTCATCAAGATGGCAAGCAACGTACTACAGTGATGTTTCTTTTTAAGGATCAAACACTTTGATTCAAAGCACATAAGAGCCTTGTTTTGCAGAACCAAGATCGCCTAGCACCATGTTGTACAGGTCGAGAAATTTGAGTACCCTCAATGTGACGCTCCGTATACACCATTTAATGCATCTTTTTTCAGGTGCAAATCACAGGTCCCGTACGTTGGTCCCCGACGACAACTAGGACATTTGATGGCTTGTACTTCAAACCCACCTATCGAGTAAAGCCAAGGCTTAAAATTCATCCCCAGTAGTGTCAGCCGGCACGTTTACGGGAGCACCAAGGAGGTGTCCTTTGGAATGCATCGTCATGTTGCATCCACTCTTTTGAGTGAACAAGTTCAATGACAGCAAGCCAATTTCGTGATAAATACGGAATCGGTACAACGGGTGTTGTAAATCCCATTATTCACCTACTGGAGTCTACATCTTATGACTATGTGTAAACTTGGCTACTCCCCCCTAGTTTTCAATTTCTATCGGGTCAAAGACATCGACCAAAGGTGCTGTGAATATGATTGAGCTCATTGTTTTGAGGGTGTTTCCTTCAATCACTAAGTTGCACATTTCTTCCACATCACTCGGTGTCACCACCACTGAACATGTCCGATCATGCATGTCGCATGGGATGCAAGGTAAACTGGACAATGTCGTCACAATTGTAAAATGAGGTTCAACAAGAGGAGAGAAAATAACAAATAAATTTGAGATGGGTACATGTAGGGATTACCCACGAAATTCCATTGTGTGTATGCCCTACTCAGCGATCATGTGAACACTAACATCTTATTCAGAATTCGAGAGAGTAAAACTACCCTACCTACTGGCCCGAGAGTATTGACACTTTGTCCACAAACGGTGAGAAATCGTTGCATGTTGACACTACATGCGATATAACATCAACGTACCGACATCAACAGTTTTGTTGCACATTCACAAACCCCTGTTTTGAGGGGTTTGTGAATGTTGTTTTAGGGATTTATGTGTGGTTTGCATGGGGGGTGTGAAACTCCACATGCATTGAAAGGGAACCTGCTACGCCGCATTGATGCGGGGCCCAGAAGGAGCCCGCGCAAACATAGAACCCTAAAACCCCAAATGTATTTTGGCGTAGGGTTTGGCTAAAGTTTGCATGTAAAACCTTTTGGGTTTTGGAGCAAGAAAATAAGAAACAAAATGATGATTTCCGCTCAATCTTGAAAACAGGCGTTTTTGCTTCACTACAATCGAGCGATGACCTCTTTTTTTTTCGACACGCAAACCTCCTAGTTTGATGTAGGTTTTTATGTTTCACACGGGCTCTGCCAATGCAAAACATACAAACCCTAAACCAAAGTAGGAGGTTTGCATGTCGGAAAAAATCAGAGGTCATCACTGGACCGTGATTCGTGCGTGGGAGAGAGAATCGCGAGGGGGTTGACATGTCCCACCTCGCTTCGCTCAATCAGCAGTGCATGGCGCTGATCAAGCATGGTGAAACCAGTGGGCAGGGCAGTTTTGTTTTCTTAGTCACTTGGCAGGACGTTAACACAACTTTTTCACTGGTTAGGGCATCACAATCCCCCTCTAGGATTGGGTAGAAGGATTTTTATGCCCATTTGAAAATGTCGGAGATTCAAATCGTTTTACACAGTCATCTAAATACATGAACCCACAATCGTGATCCAATTTTTCCCCTATGTGGTCCCCGCTAACATCACTTTGGGATGGGAAAATCTGCACCATAACCTTGTCCGTTTTCACGGCTAGGCCCATTGCCGCGATCACGGCCCTATCCAAGGCCCTATCCGTGGACATCTACAGCGCTATCCCCACGAGGTGTTGCAACTGCGGCCAGCACCGCGGCCTTTTTCCCACCACCAATATCCTCAAGGCGCTAAGCCATAAAATGGTGAGGATACATAAAGTTATGGCAGAGTCTTTTGCCGAAGGTTGTGTTAAGATACTCACGCGCCACCTATAGCTCGTCATTATCATGACCACGCTTGTGGTTAGGGCTTTGTGAAACTTGTCTTCTTCACTTTGAGCTTATACGCTGCTTGCCCTGAACTCCTCCTCACTACCTAGCTGTCCCTCC
The DNA here is from genome assembly GCA_023375785.1 of Penium margaritaceum. Taxonomy (NCBI): domain Eukaryota; kingdom Viridiplantae; phylum Streptophyta; class Zygnematophyceae; order Desmidiales; family Peniaceae; genus Penium; species Penium margaritaceum. Next base: position 148,939 of record SZWC01004285.1, read on the forward strand.
TGCCCCTGTAACGTCCATGCACATGTCGCAACCTTGTTGTACGCATGCATCCGAGGAATGCTTCTGATTCACAAAATACACTTCAATCATTTAATCACGCAATGGCCTCCAGCTTGTCCAAGCCTGGCCATTGTCATCGTGGTGGTCTTGCCCTTCAACTTCTTGCTGGTACTTGAAAGTCGGGGTCTCATCATACTCAATGAAGCTTCTGGCTTCCTCCATGAGTCTGGTGAGCTTTCTCAAACAGGCATCGAGCCTGCCTAGATACCTGAATTCCTTGATCTTCTGGAAGGCCCATTACACCTCATCCCATTGTGTTTAGTTCTTCTGCATGATAACATAGAAAGCCTCCCACAAAATGAACTACCACTTTAGATGTGTTTGTTGTGCATCCCTCTCTTTGGTCACACGCTTGAAGAGCCTGTCTGCAAGTCGCGTTGTGGCAAGGTCTCTCCACTGACCCAGTGGTGCCTTGGATACACATAGAACATGCTCCATGGGATTTAGCGAGTTGGTTGGTTTTACGCCCTTCCAAAAGATTTTCACATTATGAAGGAAGGACATGCTTATGACGGGACCCGATGCCATTGGGGTAGGCAAGTCCTCATTGCCACTAGCGGTGGCATTAGCACATGTAGCATGTGTGACCGCGGTTGCATCCACGCCTGAATCACGCTTTTCAGTGCAACATTGAGGCCGTAACATCAGCGGATTGTCTCATGAGCAGCCGGATGCTTCAACTAGCCATCATGATCGAGGCCCGTGAGGTTTCTCTGGACATGAATCAATAAGTTGGCAAACGTGAAATTCGAACCTGATGTTGGCAGAGCCACAGCAATAACCTCGAGGGCCTAGCATTGTTATTGTACCTTTATCCACCAAAAGAGGGTATGGTTCGTGTAAACACATCCAAGGAGGCCCACCTTTTAAGGAAAGTTCTCGTCAACGAAGATGCTGAAACATGCCTGGATTTGTTCCATTATAACCACATCATAGGAAGGGGGATATGCTCCCATTCCTCCTGACGTTGCTGACCTGGTGTCCTCCGATCGCCTTCTTTGCAAGCTTCCGACAATAGGAGCGAATTGCCTTCGGTAGAGCACCGTCGGACTTGTGGTCATAAGAACTTTACAAGGCAATTTAGCGGGTGCCTTGCCCCTCTCGAGCGATTGGCTCGAGTTTACTACATGACAATGGTGGTGATTGCAATCCTCTTTGCTTTCACTGTCCTTGATGTCATGCTCTTCATTGGGGTCCAAGTTCAAATGGTTCTCCTCGAACGCGTCCTCTTTTGTGTCGGGGTCGTCCACGTACATTTTGACATGCTTACTCAGCATTTTTTTGGCTTTCGTACGCTTCTTGGTTTTACTGAGTTTAGCATGGTTGCCTTTGTTGCACAGTTGTCATTGCTTTGGTGACCGTGCATGCAACGACGGCTTCCAAAATGTGGAGTCCATCAAGGGCATGTGGTGAAGCCGTCACCACCTTGCCTTTTGTTGGTCTTGGACAGACCGGCACATGCGATGCCGTCGAGATGTGGAAGTAGGACACACCTCTCGATGGCATTGCATGTGCCTCACACCTCTTGTGGGGGCTTCGCTCACCAACACGAAGAGGTCTAACCCCTTCTTGGTGTCCTTTCTCTCACAAAAGGGAGGAGATTTTAGAATTCCTTTATGTTTTTCTACGCCACCGCGGACAGCACAACCATGTGGTAGAATTCCTATTTCCCTAGGCCACCATGGTCGGCACAAGCATGCGGTAGACGAAAACCTGTTTTCTACGCCGCCACCGCTGGCGTTATCACGTACGTTTTTAAGCTACTCTTTATAAGCTGTTGCTGACAGTGCGATGTAGCATATTGTGCCTAGGAAAACAGGCAAGAATGACAAATAGTAAAGGAATTACAAGAGATTGAGCACCATTCAAGAGCGAGGAGAAGGGGAGGAGGAGGACGGTAGCCTAGAGTTTACAACCTTGCACACTTTTCCCACATCCCTATTGTCTTCTCTTTGTGTTCTGGCCTTCCTTTGCCTCTTGTTGGCTTATGTTGACGCGCCTTGCGCCTCCTAGGAGGCGTCCTCCTTCGAATCCATTGCGATGGAAAGGCCTCCACTTCCCAAGGTGTCACCTTCCCTCTTTTTCATGTCCTCTCAGACTGTGAGAGTCTCCTGTCTTAGAGAAGAGCCCTGCTCTGTTTGAGGAGGGAGGAGGGAATGTTGAAAATAGGATACTTGATGGTGTGGTGGTGGGAGCTCCCCTCCCCTTCTCGTAAAAAATCAAGTAGCCTCCTTGGGGAATGGAGATGCTAGGAAAGGATTTAAAAGATATGTACGGGCTTTTGAACCCACTTTACAATGATTTAATCTGTTAAGTCTTGAGCTCGTACCTCCCTGTGGCATTTTCGATATGGTTGCAGCTGCCAAAAGCGTTTTATCTTTATTGTAGCCGCCGGAGCCACCGCACACTTGGTAGCAAGGGTCGTCCTACTATAAAAACCGCTCTATCGGGTCATGTCTCTAGCTCCTGTACGAAGGTTGTCATCCGAGTTTGCATAATGATGTCGAGAGCTCGCTAGGCAGGGTTTTCCCCTATGCATGACTTTTGGGATACTCCTCGGTAATGATCCGTTCAGGGAGACTAGAAAGTTTTGAGTCTCTTGAGGCCCATTTCCGTTTGTACCTCACCACCCCATTTTGTGTATCACACAAGGGGGGTGTCACCGTGAACTCGTGAATCTACATGTGTTCTACGTAAATGAATCATGTAGCTTGTGCTAAACAAACTTGTGTTTCACTTTTTATCGACTGTGCGAAACATGTGAGGCACGTCAGGCACTTTTGCATTGGTATATCATTTCTTATCTCGCACCTCAATCGTTCGCTTGCTCTCCGTATCCCTCACATTGCTCGTTCGATAAGGTGAGAAGGAGAGGGCAAGGACGAGTGCTTGAGGCCACAAGCCTCGGCCATTGAGGCCTCGGGGCTTCTCAGCCGCCGATCGAGCGACTCGTGTGACCGGCGGCTAGCAGGTGACGGATGGCCGGCCGGTCACTTGATCGCCCGCCGGTCGTCCAGTCGGCCGTCCGAACGCTAAGGGCTGGCCATTCGCCATCCGCGAAGGGCTATGCCCTAGGGGTGATGTTCAACCACCCTTCACTTTCATGAGGAGGCAGGGCCAAACTGGCCCTCTTGTTTCTATTTGGTACAATGCAAAGAGTAAACTATGTTTGTTCCATCTGAGACTATCGTATGTCATCTCAAATTCACCCTTACGACAAAGTCAATAGAGGAGTACGGCACCCCTGTCTCTCCTCCTTTCAGGCAGCAGCTCTTAAGCATGTGAATTGCGGGTTTCTCTCCATTGATGTGTGACAGTGGAGTTGGTTGAAACTTGGCTCAGGGGAGTTTTTTTTCTAGGAGCTAGTTGTGTAGCGCTACAAGTCACGAGCAGGGGCAACCCAAAAAAGGTTGTCGCTTTTTTTGTGTGGTGATAGATATGATTTAGAGGTGGTCACCCGTTTATTTGGCACCATTACAATGGGGGCTTATAGCCCTGCTGCGTCCCATATGACCAAAGTCATACCAACATAAGTACCCACTAATTCAAAAACCGTAGGGTTATGTGGGACTTCCTCCCCCAAAGGCAAGGTCACCCACTAAACCTCCAACCCTAAGGATATCTATTCCACTGGTCGTAACCATGTCGAAAGGGAGTCCAAAGGCTGTTTTACACAGGCGTCTGGAATATCCGTCCTGCCATGATGTTCGGATTGTTGAACCATACTTGTTTGAAGTTTGGGTGTACAACTTCAATTGGTGGATTGAGGTGTATATTTGTTTTAACAATGGTAGATTGCATGTTAAGAGGTGTAACTGCTTGTGCAGTTTCTGGAATATTCTTTGCTTTGTGTAGGTTGTGTATACGTGTGTTGATTTGTTTAATGAATTCCCGAGTAATGTGAGACGACAGAAATGCGGTTGGGTTAAGGTGGATTATTTGTTCTCCGAGAGAAGTATGACATCGGTATTGCCAGATTTATGCAAAGAAAGTAGCCTGGAGAAGTTTCCATAAGGGGAAACCTCAGATGTGAGCTGTAAAAAGGAAGACGTGTGGAGCTTGGATATCGCATATGTATGTTTGACTCTGTCGTAGTTTGAGTGTTGTCTGTTGTAGACGGTCACAAAAGGAGAATGCGCGAGCAATTGTTTATCTGAATAGTGTATAGAGTGGGCATATGCTCTCAAACGGTGGTGGGAAATATCTCATCCGTTCTCTAACTTGAATACTACGGATGGCAATCTTGAGAAACTTGTCTTTTTTCCGTGATGGCAGTAAGTCTGATAAAAAAGGTCGTGATGATTTTTCATGTGAAATTTGTGTGTTCATGTTTTCTTCCCATTTACCTTGGTATTCTATAGGTTTTATTCTCTTGTAGAGTAGCTCTATGTAGAGGTTCGTGAGTTTGGGAGTTTTCCCTCCTAGTCTACAAGAAGGTCGGAAAGTGTCGTTCGCGTAACCTACGAAGGTCTTAGCATTGTATGTACAGGGGTTAGGCAACTGATGTCATGGATGACCAGAGGGTTTTTGTCAGTTTCTTCAATAGGGAGGTCCTCTCGAAAGTGGATAGTCTTCGTGGTGTACCGTAGTGCCCCATACATTCAACTAAAATAATTATTTTCCTTCGACCATTCAGGCACCTAAATAATTATGGTCTCATGGACGAATCACTCCTAAAATTGCCAAAATCTACTTTCTCTACATACAGTTTCACCTTTCGCAAGGACTGCAGGCAGAACGTGAAATATCCACGTTCCGCGTGCAGTGCTGTGACAGTGCGGAAGCCATGTGGACGTGGCAGCCTGCAAAACGCGAATCGAGTTGCGAGAGACCGTGCGAAGCGAGCTGCAAGATGCAGCTTCGCTCTCGCTTTTCGCAGTTCGGAGATTCGAAAACCAAAATTCTAGGGACAGACCAAGGAGGTGAACAGACATTTCGACCAAAATCAGACAGGAATAAAACCCAGGTGGTTTGGAAGAAACAGGTTGAAAATTAGAAGGCTGGAAATCATTGTCGAATATAAGAGGCACTTAATTCAGTTCAAAAAAATTGTCGAATGTAAGGGACAGTACGGTATTTGTCGTCTTCCATATTTACACGGTATGAGAACTGCGGTGGTTTATCTGTGCAGCTCGTGAGGCACCTGAGAAACTGCTAGGAAGCTTCCTAGCCTTGCTGCTGCTGACGTGGCGACACTGTCCAGTCAGCTGACGCACTAGCAAGCAGGCAGGTGCAGGAAACAGCAAGGATCAGGCTAGGGAGACGCGCAAAGTCTCATAAGCTTCAATAGCTTAGTAAATGCAGAGAGAGAATGACAACTGACAGGTCCAGGGCATAAATACCTGCCGCGGCGCACGGCGGGTGTCGCACGCGGCAGTCCAAGAACTGTCCTAAAACCGTCCCAAAACCACTGTTTTGGCCGTAACTCTGCGCACACATGTCAGAATCCTACGCCGTCTGAACCTAGACGTGCAGAATCAAAAGACGCACGCAACGACTGGTCACATGCATGCATCCATTGACTGACAGCGAGTATGTAATGCAAAAACATGCAAATGGGCCTCATGCCCAGTCCGCCGAAAGGCGCCTGCAAGACGTAGAAGTCACAGCAAGGAGTCCCGGTGACATCTGGGGCTCTGGAACAGTGGTCGGTCAGCTCCAGACGGGTAGTCCGCCGCCTGTCGTCGCGCCGGTGTCACCAGGGCCGCCTGCCTCAGGGATCTGCACGAGTATGGACACGGCCGAGTGGTCACAGTAAACTGTACAGGAACGGCACAAAGCACAACACTCCCCCATGACCCGATGGTACGCATGTCCATACGCGTGCAGCACTGGTACAACCACATAGTGAATGACACAGACAGATGAGACGGCAACGTACATCCCACACTCAACCACTGTCACGCACGGGGCGAAGCCCAACAGAACGAATGGCCACCAGGAACTTTCCGCGTGCANGTGATCTCCCGGTTCCAACACCGTGGAGACTGCTTGAGGCCGTACAAGGACTTGCGCAAGCGCCAGACCTTGTCACCGTCCTCAAAGCCTGGTGGCTGAGCCACGTAGATCTCCTCATCCAGAGAGCCATGGAGGAACGCGTTGTTCACATCCATCTGGTGTAGTTCCCAGTCATGCTGAGCCACTACACCGAACAGAGCTCGAGCTGAAGTCATGCGGCCGACAGGGGCAAAGGTGTCAGTGTAGTCAACTCCCTCAATCTGAGAGAACCCCTTGACGACCAAGCGGGCCTTGTAGCGTTCCAGTGAGCCATCAGGCTTCACCTTCTTGCGAAAGACCCACTTGACCTGAATCGCCTTCCTCCCAGGGGGAAGATCGACCAGCTCATAGACTCCGTGCTCTCGGATAGCGCGAAGCTCATCCTCGCAAGCAGCTCGCCAGGCATCAGAATCTTGCGCTGAGAGAGCCTCCCTCAATGTGCCCGGATCAGGGGCCAGAGAGGGAGAACTCTGCGTGGCAAGTGCAGACGCCACAGTGTCAGGCCTGACAGTCATGAGGTCGGCTGCTGCGTCACAGGCGATATGAAACTCGCGAGTGATCAGATCATGCCCGATGGGGCACGCTGGGTGTACCTCTGAAAGCTCAGTACGGGCACTCAGGCCTAGGGCCTTTGTGCCTGGATCACCGCTCGCGATGCTGCGAGTGGGGCGCCTGGGTCTAGGACCCGACACCCGTTGAGCTCCGGAATCTAGTGGTCGGAGGCGACCACCAGGCTCACGAGAGTAACCGGAGGTCGAGGGACGCGCAGCAGGCGTAGGGACGATTACGTCTACAGGGTCAGGAACAACCGCAGCAGGTGTGGACTGAGACGAGGCAGCCGGGGATGCCGCGCGAGGAGACGTGTGTGTGGGGGACCCAGAGCTGGGTGTGCCAGCAGGTAAGGCCGGCCCGGACACTGAAAGAGTGTCAGGCGAAACAGGGACAGACGTGTGCTGGACTGGGGCAGACACCTGCGCGGGGGTGCTAGCAGGGACAGGCGTGGGCTGGATTGAATCAGACGCCTGAGCGGGGGTGCTAGCAGGGACAGGCGATGACGCAGGAGGAGGCGTGAGGGCCGTGGTGTCTGTAGGGTGTGAAGTGG
>SZWC01004286.1:51869-72413 GCA_023375785.1 Penium margaritaceum
CCCTCCCTGCCTCCTTTCTCCCTCCCTCCCTCCCTCCTTGTCTCCCTACGTGCATCTCTCCCTCCCGACCTCCTTCGCTCCCTCACTCCCTCTCTCCCTCCCTCACCCACAACCTCTCCATCCCTAATCCTCCCTCCCTCCCAAACTTACCCCCCTTACTCCACCACGCACGCACGCACGCACCTACACCCGCAAGCGCACGTGCGCGCGTATACACACGCGCACGCGGAAGCGCACGGGCATGCGCACGCGCACCCGCACTTGCACGCGCACACGCACGCCGGCGCACACACGCGCACACGCACACACACGTAAGCCCCTTCAAACGAGTTCGCGACGTCGCCTACTTCACATGTCCTACTCGACGCGGTTCGGGGACGGGTACGTGCGACACGTCTCCGTGGGTCCCACCTTACTACTCATGACTCGACGCTTCAATTCGGTCCTCCTGAAAAACATGTTGAAATGCGTTTTTGTTTGTTCGACGTGGCCGACAACTTGACGGCCTCAAAACGTTCTTCTGACGGTAGCAGTCGGTGGGCTAGCCGGCGGGACTACATACTTCGTGACTTTGCGGCAGGCTAGTCGCGACTGAGTCACAAATAGTCCACTTGATTTTGAAAAATACTTAAACATGCAGGTCGCCGTCGGGTCTCGATTGCCACGTCAGATCGTTGGACACAGTGGATTGATGGGGAGCCGTGGATAAGACGTTGTCGGCTACTTTGTACTTAACGGCTGGATTTCCGCGATCGTGACTCAGCCATAGACTGACGAGATGGTCATTATTGAACGGCTGGATTTCCACGATCGTGAATCAGCCATCGACCAAGGGGGATGGTCACCTTTAACATCTACCTAACTTCGCAAACCTCTCTTTTCAATCGTAAATCCTTCCTGGTTTACAATGCCGTATTAACGATTTTCTGAAAGTCTTCCGAAATGGAAAGGGATCCATACGATTGGCTGGCGCGAAGTCGCCGGTCATCCTGTGCGATAAACGCTGTCAAACCGCTATCCGGCACGAAATAACTGAATTGGTTGAAAATGTCGTCGAAACGTGTCGAGCCTACTTTTCTGACCGGCGTCTGTAGCCACTCGGTAGGCTTTCGATGCGCACCCATTCGAGCGTGGATTACTCGCGGCTCGGAACTCGTTTGAAGGGGCTTANCACCCACGCACGCACGCACGCACGCACGCACGCACGCACGCACGCACGCACGCACGCACGCACGCACGCACGCACGCACGCACGCACCCACGCACGCGCGCGCGCGCGCGCGTGGACACGCAGACATGCATGCCCACCAATGCGGATACCGCAGACTCGCACGCGCAGATGCACATCTGCGACTGCTAATGTTGTTAACCTTTAACTCCTTCGGCGGCTGCGGCTGCTGCTGCTACGGTTTCTGCTGCGCCCGCTGCTTCAGTTCAGATGCGGGCTCAGTGCGGTGAGTGAGCTTAGTGTTCTCAACCCACTGGATGAACGAGGAGCTGAAAGAGCGAAGCGAGTTGAGGGAGTACAAGATGAGCGGGCTCCGGCAGGTGAGCTGAGTAAGCTGGGCCGCTGAGGTGAGCGGTGTGCTTCGGAATTCAAAATGAGTTGACTCACCCGTTCCCAAGTCTTCGGGAACGGGTGAGTCTTCGGGACTGTTTCTAGTAGGGGACATTTCTGAGTGCTCCACCCAAACTACCGAAATGATTTCGTTCACATAGCGAAGATGACGACTTGGCATCGAAATTAGGGGAGAAATTTTTAACAATCCCTACAACGTCTTCATGGACGTCCTGGGAAACATGAATGAATGGCTTTCCTCCGCCGTTGAACAGACGGAGAGCCGAAACCAGGACTTTACATTCGTGTTTTCGGATGACAAGAGTTCGGATATGGGTAGTGCTACAATGTTCTTTCGTCTGTAGTACTATGACGTCTAACGTTCTGATGTCCTTCCTTGTGGAGTCGTACTCTAGATAGTCATAAACTTGCTTGCTACCCATAGTGGGGAGTGAGTTTTGGCGTGCAATTGCAGGGCGCTGCCAACATCTACACGTAGGCATCGGTGTCTCGGATGAAGCGATAAAGACGTCGACGAGGGAACTAGCAAGCAAGTGACCATGCAAGCGAGCATTCGGTCGAGTGAGCGACCAGTAAATCAGGCGGGGCACGAGCCGATGACACCAAGCGGCGGCCCAACCTCGGCCCCTAACCTCGCTTTTTTTCAGGTGGCGTGGTTGGATGGGTTGGCGCAAATGAGGTCATCATAGGAATTTTACGTGTATGTCACATAAGTTTAGCTATGTTTCACTCACGCTTTCCTTGTTTGCAAGGAATGCATGGGTGACCATTCGTTACGTTAATTCTCGATGGGCGAATGCATGTTGGGATTGTTGTCCGGTCCCGTTATCCATAAGAAGACTTTGTGGAATGATGGTGACGCATCTCCAAGGACGTTAGAAGACCACAGCACGCCCTACCACGATGTACCAATGTACACGCAAGATCATGAAGACGTCGTGTCACGTGCGAGGTTGCGATATCCCTAAATTGCATGTGCGGTCAGCTGTAGTCCACTCACCTCCTAGTCGCAAACCCTAGGTTATGTGAAGTAGCAAAGACAACATTCCTTATGAAGACGTAGGAGGGTTTTGTCTTCCATGAGTGAATGTTTTGGCATGAAGGCGCCTCATCTCCTACGACGTTAGAGGACCACACCACGCCCCACCACGATATACGAATGTAGACACTAATGTGTCATAAGAGAGGATGCGACATTCTAAATATGCGCTTGGTTGTATTTCACTCACACTTTCCTAACAAACCCTTTGTTACATCAATCATCGATTAGGGAATTTATGTTAGGATCATTGTTCGCACCCGTCATCCATGAGTACATGCTCTAGAATAAAAGTGATACAACTTCTAGGAAGTTAGAGGACCTCCGAATGCCCGACCACGATGTACAAATGTGGACGTGAAGACGATGTGTCACATGAGAGGCTACAATGTTTATAAATTGGATGTGAGGTCAGTTGTATTGTACTCATAGTTTCATCGCAAACCCTAGGTTATGTGAAGTCTCAATTCCTTGTGGGGACAAAGACGGGTTTCTTTGTCCATGAGTGAACGTTTTGGCATAAAGGTGACTCATCTTATAGGACATAAGACCACACCACGCTCCACCGTAATGTACCAATATAGACAGCTTGACGTGTAACGTGAGAGGATGTGTTATCCAAAATGTCTATTTAGCTCTATTTCACTCACGCTTACCTTGGAAATCCTTCATTCATTCCATTCTCTATTTCAGCATTTGTATTTGGATTGTTGTTGGCTCCCGTCGTCCATGAGTAGACAGTCTGGGATGAAGGCATTCAGTTGTTTTTGAGCAAGTGGTTCCCGATTCGCATCTCTAAGCTGTTCGTCGAGCAGCAACAAGTAGCGACAAGTAGCGGCTAGCAGCACACAAGATAGTGTTTGCCTAACCAAAGCAAGACAATTCATCTAGAGCAAAGCTCACGTCGATGGAAAGCAGAGGAAATCAGGGTGAAAACAGTAAAAAGCGGTGAAAAAAAGCAGCAAGCACAGTCAAGAAAATGTGGAAATTAACGAAATGTAGAAATGGCGTGGCAGCAAGGATGGGACGGCATCCGACAACTCCACAAAGACGAACACAACGTATACAAATGGTTGCAACAAGTCCTTGTCATTACCAACAAAATCACTATCAACAATTTTGATATAACTGACTTTCTCATTGGTTGCTACGAGGATCTTCGACATGTCGCTGATCAACCACCATATATCAGATCCCAATACTTAATCCATATAATAGTACAGGGCCATCTTAGCCATTTCTTTCATCGTTCCTACTAGGACAAGATCTTTTACATTAAGAATGCACCGGAGATGTGGTACGGCATCCACAACAAGGCTTGGTTCCATCACGACATCACTCGTTCATATTGAGAAAATGCACGTTTACCAAGTCTTTAGAACCACGTGTGGATCTTGTGCTACAATGACAGCGTGGAAGGAGATGAACCAGACACAAACGGAGATGAGTGGCACATGGAAGCATTAAGACAGCTCTATCCAGAGTTGCTCCATGGCTTTGGCATCACAGATGTCATGCTTGGACACCTAGATTACCTCTGCCTCCCCTCCACGAGAGAGGAATCGGAGCGAGCTGCAATTGCATTTGATAGAGAAGTGAGAGCTCGACTGAAGGATGTGAGAAGCCCTGACCTCCATTTTTTAATCCATGAACACCCACGCAAGCTCGTGCGCATGTTGGAGAAACTTAGCAGGCATAGTTTAACTGAGCGACATGATGCACATCGGCGGGTGGAAACTGAATACCGCCATAAATGAGTATGTGCCGTTGTACACAATGTAATGGTCAGGTCTTCCTATGGTTCATCTTGTAGATATAATAGATTTTCTATGTTCTCATGTTGTTCACAGTTTGTAACTTGTAAATCTTTTACAGAAAATGATGCAAGAATTTTATGTAATGTCTGTTTAAAAGCGCAAAATGCTTCTCTTAAATGCGAGGCTGGACTGTAAAAAGTGTCTCGGTATTTCAAATTGAACCAGGAGAAACGTCTTATTCTTGTCAACGTATGAGCTACAGGACGTGTTACAACTATTACAATTGGGTGGAACAAGACTTTTCTGTGTGTTTTTACTATGTTTTTTATTACTTATGATTGGAGATGCTAGCACATGCCAAGCTTGTTGATGGGCCCATCTTAACATGCAAGTAGTATCAGCCTACAGTGGAGGTTGTTCCGGGCCGTCACCTTATCTTTGCCCCCATGCACTATGCTAAAGCTATTTCTTCAATCATTATTCCTACAGAAATCACCTATTGACTACCACTAGGGAAATAGTAATGCCACATTTTACCTCCAATGCCACACCATTTTTCATACATTCAATCATTTAATCAATCATCCATACATGGCAACGTCGGTAGTTCTTCGGCCTAAATGTACATCTTGTAGTAAATGCTAAAGAGATCAGTGGAGAAGTGAAGTCATTTTTATGGGCTTCTAAGTGGTCTGTGTTTTTTATTTTATCAAAATATCCTCTTCAAAGTGTTCAGAAACAAGATGAGTATTTTTTCATGTCAATGAATCATGACATCTCATAAGTAACACATACATCTTGACTGAGGGAAAACAAAAGGTGAACATTTCCGACCAGTTTGGAGGAACATTTTTCCACTTCAAATACAGTACAAGTGAAGACGGCATTATACATTCTAGCCATACTTGTCCAAATCGTGTGTCTCGTGGAAGAACATGAGTTTTTTTAAGGGAATACTCGAATGCGACACTCCACATGTGTTTTCCCTTGCTTCCTTTTCTCTGATACTGATAAAGTTGAACTTACATTCTTAGCGACGGCCATGGGACCACAAGTATGAGCTGCTATACTAAACTTGGTCACCAACCATCGTCCCATTTTATGCCAATGAAACTAAATCCACCTGAAAAGTGGTTGTTGAAAGATAGGGTTAGTAAATGTGTACAATAGTTTAAAGGAAAATTATCCTCTTGAGGGAAACCTCACTCACACACTCACTTGTTGAGGGAGGAGTTGGAGTAACTAGAGCAATTTGGGGAAGTACATTTGGTGCACTTCTTATGCGCAATTTGACTGCAGGTCACCTAATAGGGAACCGCACTAGCTCCTACAAGTCAGTGTCGAGAGAGGGACAAGGTTGGCTAAAGGAAAAATGATTTTCCATGGATGACGTTGTTGCCTTTTTCTACTCCCGATGCCGGAGGAGGAGGTGCAAATGGACCTGAACTAGTAGTTAGACCAATAGAGGCTACGGGTGCAAAAAGTGCTGCACAAGGAGGTGGAGGTCCAAGAGTTGTTGCACAAGGAGGTGGATGTCTAGGAGGTGCTACACTAGGAGGTGCTACAAGAATTGCGTCCTGTAACTTGAAAGGTTTTCATGCTTAACTATTTCTACTTGTGTATTTGATGTGTTCACATCTGAGGGTATCAATTGATCACTACCTCTTTTTCAGAGCCCTCGTTGATATTTTCTCTAGGCCTCAATCGTTTTTACAGAATACATGTCCACACAATTGTGAGTAATTCATTCTAAAATACATGAATAGAGACTCAAGATCCGTACTTACGGGTTGTTTTCAAGTGTTGCACGCAGAGATGAGTTCACTGGCATGGTAAGATTAGTACAATGATCAAGGTGTCTCTATTTTGGGCATGGCAACACTGCTCAAGGAACCACGAGGTTGTAGTGGTGTGTTCCGTCAATGGCTGCAGCCTCCGGAAATACCATAAATTTGGTTTGGAACTCAAAAACTTGATCAGAGCAGAGGTGCTCTTCCACCAGGCGTGGCCAACGTCAAATAAGAGATTGTCTCACCGAGACTTCCAAATTCCAGCAGGGTACTTACAACAAGCACACCCCATACTCAGTGAGAACCCAACTTGCCAGTCTTGTTGTTAATGAAAGGTGGTACAACTTCTGGCTCTCGCAACTGGCACTACCTGCGGCTTGAAGTTCCTCCTGTTCCCGGTTTTGGACAGCTGCCCGTGCATGGTGAGCGACAAGTTGGAACGTTATGGTTGTAAGAAGGTATAATCCAATATTATATCTTGGCTGCGTTCACAAGTTTTTGGCGGACTGCTCAAGATTGCTTAAGGTGGCGGTGAGGTAGAGAGTTGTCGGGCAGAATGATAATGGGCACAGATGAGGAAGCGGACAGCGTATGTGTCTTCCGATGTCTTTGTATGTGGTGAACTCTGACCTCAGACAACAAATTGTTCAGACTCTGAATCATAGTCTAAGTTGTACCTCAATGGACATAGCTCCATCTTCATGGCATCATCTTACGCCGTGCCACAATGCACAAGGGTATTGACACTCTCATTGAGGGATTGGACAACACAACCACTAGTGAGTTGAAGAGGCCTTCATGCTTCAAAAATAATTGCATTCAAAGGATGGGACAAAGATGGTGTCAAGCTCAAAGTTAAATGTCTAAGTCCATGTCAGCGTCCCACCAGGTGCTCTAGAGTCCTGTGACGACCTCAGGAGCGGCTCCTTGCGTACGGCGTAGTTTTTTGACGTTTCCCAACTCTATTGAGGACCTGTTCTCATTGTGTGTATGACACATGCATGTGACAGTTGCATGTGTCAAGTTCATGAGTTGATAAACGTGTAATTGAATCCTAGTTAGCTCCTATTCTTAAATTTCATACTGTGGTTTGGTTCCAAAACCATTTGCTATCTGTGATTGCAAATGAATACATGATGTTGACATTCACGGTCACTAACAAAGTGGTTACTTTGGCGTCACTGTCCCTAACGGGACGTCTTGTGTCAACATCACACGAGGTGACTTAGAATGTCATGATGACCATTAGAGGTGGTGAGCGTACGGCATAGTCTTGTTACTTTCTTCGACAAAGTTCACAACATAATACATACATGCTGACCGTCATACATAATTGTGATACGCCAACCTTTGAATGTTCTGATGTTATAGTCTAGTCGAACGCATGTCACGCATGTCAAATGTGCATGTGTCAATTTTACAAGTAGATTTGTGGAACCAATGAGATCCTAGACAGAATTTGATCCTGGTATTTGGATCGCAAACCTCTCATTGTCCATTGTTTGGAGGAAGCATCTATGCTGAAATTTCAAAGCGATGACGAAGTATAGAGTTTGGTTTTTGTGTCCTTGACCGACAGGCCATCCTTGAGGTGTCAACCAGATATGCAACCCTAAGCAATCCTCCCGGTTATCTCATTGACATCGTAACACACCTGGCAGTAGTTTCCTTACGCACATAGGAAGATAAGTGGAAAACGTGGCCCTCTATGTGCTTATTTTTGAACTGGTCAGACATTGAAACGAGCCATCTCATATTCTTGTAGCATCAAGTCCGTTGCACAGAATGTAGCATCAAGTTTGTTTCACCTTGAATGTTTTTTGTGCCAAGTGAAAGAGGTTTACATAATATTGCAAGCTTTGCTTTTCAACTAATGTACACAGGTTCGTTCTTCAATCAAGATTTTCAACCTCTCCATGACGTCACCTGAAGTCTGCCAATGCTGGCTTTTTAAGGCAACTGATCGTTTATGTCAAACTCCATAATGACACATGATTACCGTACTGATCTTTGATTTCGTGGACCGAATGAATTTTAAGGGTGTGACTTAGATTCGTTGACCATATTAAATATTTTAATACATCCTACAACGAACGAACTAGGGTTCATTGTAGCTTTGATTTAGTTTTCAGCCTAACCTTTTCTTTTGCTCAAAGCAAGCCCGTTCGAGCTCGTCCTCGAACAACGGTGATTTTTTTCGGTCAACGGCTCGAGCACGACCGCCAACTGACACGCGAGGCCCGTTGGCATGTTGTTTTTGTGGAGGTGTTTGTTGGCAACCCGAGTGACGTGCAAAGTCCACCATAGCACCAGAAGCAAGTTGCCATGGATTCGCCATATATGCTCTCACCTGTACACAAGATGTAAGAAAATTTGAGTTCCGAGACAGCACTGGTGACCCCATCCTGCCAACATGTCCCGCCTTACCGAGTTCTTTTCCAGAGTGTCGTTCGAGGAGCATCATCGCAACATCGAGAAGGCCTTCTCCGCACCCCGTCCAGTTGCTACCCCTAAACGCGGTTCCGGACGTCCTCACAAGACATCTCTCGTCCTGCCACCCTCGGTCCCACCTACACCTTCGACCGTCTGACCAAGCCCCACTTCCACCGATCCGCCGTTCGATGACACACCAACGGACGAGCGCCTGTCCAAAAGACGTGCCCGCATTGTTCTTTCCGACTCCGTCAAGGACGATGACACTAACGTTGCGAAAACCGGAGAAGAGTGCATTGACACCGACGATGTTGTTGACGTTGCTGACGCTGCCGCCGCTGACAACGTTGTCGACAAAGCGGACGTGGCTGACGCTGCCGACCCTGACGAGGATCTACGTGCCGAAGAACGTGAGGCCATGGAAGTTCTCATTGACGCAGTCCTGTCAGCGGAGGACATTGCGGCAAGACAAGCTGCTGACAAGGAAGTTGTGGATGCCCTCCTGGAGGAACTGGCGAGTGATGCAGCTGACGAAGCAGCCGTTGAGTACGCAAACACCATGACAAACGTCCTAGCACTGCCTCCACCACCAGCGGGAGATGCTGCAGGCAAAAAACGGGGTCCCTTCATGGACTGGTTCAGCCATGGGCATGTGCCCATCATCCACGCGGCGGTGTTGAAGCATTAGGGCAGCGTCAGCAAGGTGGTGTCATGGCTCAGCATGACTTACCGCACTCCATCCGGCCCATCCATCTATGAGCGACTGTCGTACTCCATGGTGAAAGGGTGGTACGAGCCAAGCCGCACCAAACTCCGTCCTGCCTATGCCAAAGCACTCAAGGCCATGCCCGACCGCCCCATCGAAGAAGCAGCCCTCACGACATCACGGGTGTAGGGGTCACGTGGGTGGAAAGGCTAGTTCCATGACCACCCGGGGTTGAAGCACGAGATCATCCGCGCCTTGGAGCTGATGCGCGAGCGCGGTACCCCCCTCTGCTCCACCATCATCCGCGAGAAAATCCTCACCGTCGTAAAGGAGCGTCCCCATCCTGCCGTTGAAGAGCGAGAGCGACATGTTCAGCTGCTCATGGTGTAGGAAGTTCATCGGGTAGGAGTTGAATTGGACATGGAGTTGCGGAATGTCAACTTCGTAGAAGCTGCCTGAAGATTGTCACGCCCGTGGTCTCTCCATTCTCCGTCGCGTAGCCTTCCAGATCAGCGTCCATAGAATCAAACCTCCATTTGTAGTCAACACAGACCACACGGGGGTCCACCTCGTGCCCAGCCCGCGCTACACGTATGCGCCAAAAGGCACGACGAAAGTCAAGGTGTGTGGCCAGGAGGACAAGCGCCAGGTCACCGTCCTCCTCGCCTCGAGCATGGAGGGAGCCATGCTGCTGTGCCATGTCATTTGGACTGGCAAGACAACAGCATGCCACCCGCAAGGCGACAACAGTGACAAGGCCATCCGCAACGGCGCATGGCATGTCATGCATATGCTGAACCGCTGGGCGTCGGTTGAAACGTCCAAGCAATGGTTCGCGATGGTCCTCGAGCCATAATTCATCTGCACATGCGAGAAGTACGGCGAGGATCACACAAAGGCAAGGGTGCTGCTAGTCTTGGATGCATGGCACCCACAAGCAAGCAAGGATTTTAAGGCATGGGTGCATGACCGTTTTCCGTGGGTCATCGTGCAGTACATCCCTGCCGAATGCACGAGCAAGCTCCAGCCCACGGATGTGGGGCTGCAGAAACCTTTCAAGTCCGAGATTTCCAAGGGGTAATCCTCGTGGGTTGGAAAACAATTGTCCGCCAGTCCACAGGTCAACCTCGGAATGGGACAAATTAAAGATGCATCGGTGGGGTGGATGCTACGAGCATGGACGCACATCCATAGTAACCCGGACATGGTGCGTGCAACATGGCACGAAGCAGGATTGGACAGATGCTACAACATTGATTTCCAGCGTGCAGCTGCTGACGACTACCTCACCTTCATGACAAGGTCTGACATGCAGGGTTTGAGCCAGAAGATGTGGTCGGGTAACTTCCTGTGAAATTTCTGATGCAACTTACGTCATGTCTTGCATCATGTCACGCTCTAACTTGCTGTTGTGTGTTTTCTCACCAATACACCCCCATTCTCCCTCATCTTTCTCACATGTGCCCTGTCCTGAGCATCGTTGACGAGTTCGAATTCACGTAACACACGTAGAACAACACGAGAACTTGTCAACATACCAAATGTCCTCTCTTAAAATTGCGATTGACCAATCTGACCAATAATTTTTGCATATTCAGAATACCCCATTCGAAAGATGTCTCGTTGTCAAATACATGAATTCGTTCGACAAAAAATAATTGAAATCAATTTTTAAAATCAGTACGGTATCTCACATGCTTCGGACTGGTCAACAAGACGAGCTCATTTGACCACATCAGTCTTCGGATGCAAGACAAACTACTAAAGAACCAACTTGTACACTCTCCAAGATAGCTGAAGCTACATACCCAACTTCATATTACGGTTTTTTAAAATAAAAAATGTTGAATTTATGTGCTCAAGAAGGAGGAAAAGATAGAAAAATGAAACAATACTAATAAGAATGTAACACAAAGTAAAACATTGCACACAATCCTTAATTCCATCATTCACTCATGTATTCAATATCTATTCAATGATGAATTCATACGTTTAACAGTTTTCTAAATCATTCAATCACTCTTCTATTTATTTATTCCTTCATTCATTCATTCCTTTATTCTCTCTGGATTTGGTTGATGTAACATTTGAATAGTGAATGTTGTCACTTCGTGAAGGATGTAGCGACACAAAGTTAGGAGCTTAAGGTTCCAATCATGAAAAAATTAGGAACACTACATTTGATCAACGAATGATGAAGGATTACAAATTCCACGTCAAGAACATTAACGGATTAGTAAGCATATATGTCGATGCTATCAAGTTTTGATTTTATTAAATACACCTGGCCTAGGATCGGATCAACAACGACACAAAATAACATTCAAATTGTGAACATCATCACGTCTTAGAGGATGCAGCGGTACAAGGTTTGTGAGGAAAAGACGTATTGTCATGAGAATGTGATTTTAGTCTCGTCATGAATGATGTTGGAGCTCGAGGTTCACATCACTAACAAAGTATGAACACGAGGTTTGACAAGTGAGCAAGGAAGGAGTACACGGTCCATATTGAGAACGGTGTAGGAGTTCTAGACAAAAATGTTTGTGCTATCACACTTTTGTTGAAGTACATACACCTAGCCCTGGATGAGGTCCATAACGATACGACATAACATTTGAAAAGTCAAAACTTCATGAAGGATGTATTGCCACAAGGTGCGCAAGGACACGAAATTTATAGTTGAGGGCGCAAGTAGTCACATCACAAAAAATGTTGGAGGCTGAGGTTGCACATCAATGATGTTGGAGTTCAAGGTGCACATCATGAACGTAACAGAATAACGAGGGTCAACCGATTAACGATGAAGACTTACGACAACTAGCTCAAGAACGTTGCAAGGTTACTACTAGGTTTTAAGTTATGCTCGATGTACGTAAACCTTGATTTGGTACATACCAGCACAACGTAATGTTCAGTTAGTTATCATCGTCACGTCATGAAGGACTCAGGGATACAAGGTTCGCAAGGACAAGACAAGACATGAATGTGCACAGTCACATCAAGAATGGTGTAGGAGACCAAGGTTCACGTCAACAATGTAGGAGCTCAAGGTTCACATTATGAACAAAGTATGCACTCGAGGTTCGACCAATGGACGATGCAGGAGCACAAGGTCCAAGGACCATTGTAGGATTACTAGACATAAACATCAGTGCTATGGTTAACATAATGAACAACGTAGGATCACAAGCTTCACTTCACGAACGATGGAGTACCAACATTTATGTCATGTATGCTGAAGCTATGTCCGGAAGTACATTCCTGCATAATCCTGGATTAAGAAATCGTATTTCATGATAACCATATGAAAACAGTAGTATTTCATGATGTCGAGTCATGGCTTAGCTCTAGAGGACAGTTCACACAGGTCCTTCACTACCTCCCCCATGTCTCAGAATAATATCATTTTCTCCTCCAGTCCCATCCTACTTCTCGACGGCCCTTATCTGACTCCGGGTCATAACTTGAAGGGGGAGTTGTGACAGTGGCCTTCTTGCAGAGGTCCCGGTCCTTCACTCTTATTCTTTATCCCCACTGCAGAAAAGTTGAATAGTTTCAGGAAACTCTTTTAAAGAACTTAAGTAATACGTCAAGATTGATTGGTAACTGCATTTACTTGCCGTATGTTCCTTTAAGGTCGCTGCCTGGAGAACCATCATTGTCTTCCTCCATATATCTCGCAGAAGCTCCCTTTTAAAAGATACAAAGCTTCTTAAACTGACTGAGTGAACACCTGTGGACATAGTTTTCAAACTGTCAAAAATCATCTAAGAATATATGGAAGGCAAGTGCAATATGTCGTACACATACCTCCGTCTTTTATTTCTACATTTCAATTGTCTTGATCCATGCTTCCAAATTCAAAATCATCTGTATGAATGTTCAAAAAAATGTCAGGAGTCCCCATGTGTCCATGTAATTCTTACAATGAAAATGAGAATATTAGGAGGACTCACTTCACGTTGCAAGCTTTTGTCCGCGTCCCACAAGGCTCTTCATGTTCCGGATCATTGAATTGTTGTGGTTGTATGAGTTGTCAAACTCTTGCTCAAATTCCTTCATGTGAATTTGTAAATATTACGCCATTTTGAGGACAACAGTAGCAGGGTCTGGCTCGTAGTTCTCTCCTCCTTCAATGTGCGTCATTGATTTTTCACTCGGTAGAGTGCCAGCTGCACCCTTTCTAGCTCCCTCCTCAAGAGTCATATGAAAAGCATCGGTTGTCAAAGGACCACCTAGCGCACCGAAATCCATCTGTCTCTGTCCACAGTTGAGATTTTTCAAAGTGTAGTCGGAGAACACAATGTAAGATGATGGTGCACTACCAAAATAACCCACAAATTGATTAAGAGCCTGCATGGTAGAGATGATTATTGGACTTGCTCTTTTCATTTGTCCAACTATTTATAAAACGCAATATTTTGTAACTTACAGAGTTTGTTTTAGAAAATATGGGTTGACCTTCTTTAAGGCCTTCAATAGTAACGTTCAGAACGCCGTTATGACTGGTCTCTTACAAAAAATGCTAAGAATCACAACAATGAAAGTGGTGGAATGATGGATTTACAAGATGACAGACACCACATCAATGAACTCATGAAGTTAGTATGTATCACTCATCTTTATTGGATCTCCTTCCGATGGTGCTCCACTTCTAAAAACCCTCAAACACATCAATCCCGTGAAAACTCCACCCATAGTTCCCGCTTTAGCAAACAGAGCAACGACAGTAAGACGGTAAAATAATAGGGTCGGTGACAGCGAAGGGTCTTGTAGTAGGGACGTATGCAGAAGGGACAGACACAATAGGGGATTTAGAAGGGGCACTTGCAGGGGCTTCAGCAGGGGTTCAGTACCTCCTTCAGTAGTGTAGACAGCCGAGACTACCGTAGGTGCACTGCCGGCTCCAACCAAAATAGCAGGGTTTACATGAGGTGTAGCACCAGAAGCTGCCACTTCAACGGATTTTTGGCCGGTGCCAACAACCATTCCAACAGCAGATGCGAGAGCAGCAGGTGTAGCAACAAGAACTTCAACTTCTCCTGGCTTTGGACCGGCGTGAGTGGTTAGAGCAATAGCGGCCCCGTGTGTAGGAGGTTCTACACCAGGAGGTGGAGGTCCAGGAGGTGCAGGTCAAGGAGGTTGTACTAGGAGGTGCTTCAAGATCTGTGTCTTACAAAATGAAAAGTTTTGATGGTTAATGTTTTCTACTTGTGGATTTTATCTGTTCACATGCAACGGTGACAAAAGATTCGTACCTCTTCTTCTTAGTCCTCTGTGATGTTGTCTCCAAGCCTTAATTTTTCTATAGAATATAGATGCATAAAACTGTAAGTTTTTTCTTGTCAAAATATAAACATAGACACAGACTTAAATTGTGTACCTACTTGATGTTTCCACCTCCTGCACTTGGAGACATTCTGACCGACACGGTAAGACTTGTAAAGCAGTTTAGGTGTCTTAACTTCTTTGCCAAACTAGAACGTGGTACTGACAAGTAAATCACATATTGCAGGTTGCAGTTCTTTTTAAGGATTCAACATCACCCACGGTTGCTAGACGAATCTTTCAAGGTCGAGGGTCAGTGCAGCGGAAAAAACACGTCCAGAACGAGATACTTTGAGAATATTCTAGGCATGGTGACACTATTCAAGGAACCACGAAGTTGTAGAGATGTGTTCCATCAATGGTTGTAGCCCCAAAGTTTGTTTGGCATTAAAACATTTGATCAACTCAGCGGCGCTCTTCCACCGGCCCTTGTCGATGCTGAAGTATAAACCATCCCACTGAGACTTCCATATTCTAGTAGACACTCAAAATTTGACAATATTTGTACATTCAATACAGAAGAAGGAGAATTGAACCCCCTTCCTAACTCACAAGTACAACGAACACACCCCAAGCTCACCGAAAATCAGCTCACCAATACTGTTATCGACGAAAGA
This sequence comes from Penium margaritaceum, assembly GCA_023375785.1. NCBI lineage: Eukaryota > Viridiplantae > Streptophyta > Zygnematophyceae > Desmidiales > Peniaceae > Penium > Penium margaritaceum. The sequence continues at coordinate 67,122 of SZWC01004286.1, forward strand.
TGGTACGACTTTTGGCTCTCGCGGCTGGCGTCGCGTGCGGCTTGATTTTCCTCCTGTTCTTTGTTCTCAGTGGCTTCTTGTGCAGGGTGAGCGACGGTTTGAAACGTTATGGTTACAAGAAGGTGAAATCTAGCCGCTGGTGGTGGTTACATAAGTTCTGGTTGGGGTGGCCAATCAGGAACTTTTCTGTACTGCGATGGAGAGTTATTGGGCAGGATGATAACGGACACGTCAAGGGAAGCGGGTTGCCTACATGCGTTCCGTCATCTTTGCCTGTGGTCAACCGTGACCTCAGACATCTCTCAAACATTCTTTGATTCTGACTCGTCATCTAAGTCATTCCTAAAGGAACGTGACAGCCTATTCAAGACACTAACATATGCCTTGCAACAGTGCACAAGGACATTGAGACTCTTGTCGAGGCATTTTAAAACACCACTTCCCAGTCCAATAGGCCACCATACTTTAAGGGTTGTAACATTTCAAGAAACAAAAAGGAGAGGAACATTGTGGGACAGAAATGACGTCGGTCTCGACGTTGTACGCCTATGTCTACGTCAAGGTCACACCGGGTGCTCTAGAGTCTTATGACCACCTAAAGAGCGGCTTTGTGTGAACAGCATAGTCTCTTGAAGTTTCCCAACTACGTTGAGGACCTATTGTCGTCGTGTGCAGGACACATGCACGTGACGGTTACATGTTTCAAGTTTAGGATTCATTAAAAACTGTTGCTTAAACCATTCGCTCTTCATGCTTTCTAAGGAACACATAGTTTTGACGTTTGCGTTCGCTAAAGAAGTGGCCACATAGGCGGTTGTGTCCGTGATGGGACGTCTCGTATCAATGTCATACGAGGTGACTTAGAATTCCACAACAACCTCAGTGGACGCGTCGGTCGCACGATATAATCTTGTGGTGTTCTCAAACAAAATTGAGATTGTTATGTGTATATGCCTACTTCCATCGTCCACTAAAGTCGTGCTACGACCTCAAAATACTTTGACGACATCTTTGAATAAATTTCCCATGCACGTGAGAGTTTCATGTGATGAGTTTAGGAGATTAGAAAAAACCAATATTGACACTGGTTGTCGCTATCAAAGTGGCCACGTGTCCGTGATGGGACGTATTATGTCATTATCACGCAAGGTGACGAAACATTCCATGACGACCTGATAGGTGGCTCCAGTCGCACGTCATAGTCTTATGATGTTCTTATTCAATGTCGGGATCGTTATGCGTATGTAACGCCATCCGCTGACTAGAATATTCTAATGTCGTATTATGACCTTGGAATGTTCTAACGTTGTACTCGAATGCATGTCACATGCACTTGAGACATGCATGTGTCGACTTTGGAAGTGAAACAATGGAACATATTAGAATTTATGATAGAATTTCACCCTGGTGTTTGGATCAAAAAACACTTGTCTTTAATCGTGAGAAGGCATCTATGTTGAAACTACGAAGGAATGACGATGTAGAATTTGGATTTTGTGTCCGTGATGAAGCGTTTAGGGAATTCAAGTAGGGAGGTTGTAGAGCGAGTGTGCATGGAAGCGAGCAAGCAAAGAAGCATATGGCTGGGACTTGATTCCAAATACAACTCACTGTAGGAGAGAAGGGCTCTTTCTCGAGGCCGCCACCTAGAGATTTCATAGCAGCCTTTGTGCGGTAACCTTGTATATCGAGGTTCATGCACGAAGAAAACATGCGATGGATGTGTTGAAGCCCATCAAACCAGTCCGGTTGGTTTAGAAGAGAGGCAAAAAATGTATTGTGGTGTTTTCTAGGAGTGACGGTCATGTCATGGTTCTTTGTGCAAGCTACAAGTTAGCATTGGAGGAGGAAGAGAGTCTCGTTCTAAGACTGCCACCTCGAGATTGTATTTGTGGGCCTCGTCCAACTATGTTACATAGTTGGACGAGGCCCGCAGGTGCATCATCCGCGACCTTCTGTGATAGATGTATGGGGGGTAGAATCCATGTGCCTATCCTTCCCTCTTTTCCGTATGCATTTTCTACAAATAATGTGCCCAATGCATTACGATAGAGTTATATCTACCGCACTCTAGGGCTTCAATATCACACTCCACGACTCTAGCTGGACACCATCGTGGGGGGTTGTCGACGTGTACACGAAGGCGCCGGTAATCGTGAGATTCCGAGACAACACCTCAAAGATTGTCACACTTCGTTGCTCCAGCTGCACGCTATAGCCGTAGGTGGTCTTAAACCCCACTGAAGGAATTATTTGAAAGATGTCATAACACTTTATAGTATGAAGACGGCATAGGTAATGAGTACAACAGACGCTAGTGGATTGTACATCTAAAGAAGACGCAGTGCTTCACTCGTTCTTCATTATTTGTGGAAACATGGTCGACCTCTTATGTTGTGACGGCTATTCTCATGACGGTTTCCTACTTTGACAACCATAGAAGCAAACAGTAACCTGTAGGGAACTATTACGGACGTACTCTAATACTACTAAAACATTTGACTCCATACACAGGTCACAATTAGACATTGTAAGCCTATGTCGACTCTATTGAATGCGTGCCAACTAAAGCAAGTCAGCTAAGAGTGCAATATCCGTTTTTGTGATCCACGTTCAGTTGTATTAATTTCTGCTTTTCTTCGGAAACATTTCATTATGTTAAGCCTCGCTTCATTAATTATTTCTGTAAACCAAGGGAGGTTCCGTTGGTCGCGAGTAATCGAGGGATCAATGCGATGCGTCTTCGTAGGCGTTACTCTATAGGCTGGAGTATGCGTTCCCAGTACGTCATCATTATGCACGACACCATGGTGCTTCAGCTAGAGTACCATGTTGTTTCTCAGAAAGTCAAAAGTCGTTTTTGTCTTCTTCAATGGATTTAGAGAGTTGAACGGTGTTTCATTTCTGTCCTTGCGGTTTGCTTACAGAACAGTACTGTTGTTTCACTGATAAGGTAGCAACATGTTCTTGTGGGAAGGAGTGCCCCGATGTCTCCGTTTTAACATCCATCGCCAGTAGTTTGGGTACACATTCTTATTTTCACTTTGGCCGGTTTCGACGCATGGGATTGTGTCTTACAGCGGTCAAACTAGGGGCAAAGCTGGGTTCAATCTTGTGAGCACGTTTTATGTGTTTCGAGAATAGAGGTGTGTGTATCTCCATCATGTGACTGCAGAAGCCCACGATGTTAAATTGTTTGTTCTTTTTCAGAGTCTGTAACTAGAGTCCAAGCTCCACTGACAGTATTGGATGTAATGGATTGTGTTGTGGCTCGTGGCTGGTTTTCCAATCCACTTACGATTGAGATCTCGCCACCTGATGGCAACGGCTCATCTACAGTTATCTCGCTGCCAAGCATCTTGCTGTTCACTCGTCGTTTAGCGAGGTCCCCTACTACCGACCTGTCTCGTGTTTCGGATTCCACCCTTGCAGAGCTGGCGAGTTGGCAGGGTTCCCCACGCTGCCGCTTGTTCAAGCACTATGGTAACGTCATAAATATCTGATAGCGACGGAAGTTGCGGAGGTAGCTGCAATCAAAGTCGACAGGAAAAGGAATTGCCGAGGCTGCCGCGTTTTCCACGGCGCTTGGTCGCCCTCGCGGGGTGCCTGGATGACGGCTCAACAGGTAATCGTTTTTTAAATTTTCTCTGGTTTGTATTGAAAACCACGAAACTTATCAATTCGGAACCTGTCAGTCTGTTGCTAAATTGTTTATTCATCCTGCCGTCCAGGGTTCGCGCAAGGATGGTGTAACAGCTTGCGCTGGCATGCGACTCCCATGATGCGAGGAACCGCGGCCACAGCTGGGATGTCCAAATTGGGCACGCGCAGCTCGTAGAATCCAGCGAAGACCTCATCCACGTCAGGGTACCGAGACCGTGAAGAAACACAGCTCCCTACCAGTCGCCTTGGGCTAACGGCCAAGTCCTCGAAGACGTGGACAGGGCTTTTGCGAGGGTATCCCAACTCCGCAAACCAGGAGACTGAAACAATAAAAAACAAGGGGAGTTGAACCTGCGAACCTCACGGTTCGCAATGAATTCATCGCCGCAAAGAAAACCTTCCACAAACTGAGGGATTAGTACCACACACAGAGACATGAGCCTGCAACATAAACGTTATGACACAGGAAAAGGGAACATTGTTAGGCACCTCCGCATACCTGACGTGGATGGCGGTTGGAGGCTATCCGAACAGCACTTTTTGACGTGGATGAGATCCAGCAAGCTGGCTGAATCTACCGGAGCGGTAGGAGACAAAACATGAGATCTCCGGCCGTACGGTAGGAAAGAGCGGGAAATTTCATTGGGAATTTTCACGTCAACACATCCGGACGTTTCGTGCCCCGAAACATCAAGCCGGAGACACTTCCGAACGCTGCGTTTTGCAGAAGCGTGAGAAGCGATAGCACAGAAAGCACGGCATCGTTTCTTCTGTCACACCGTGGTGTGCCACGGAGGTAGTGACGTCTCCGACCGTCGATTCCTCCAATCGACGGTCGGAGAAACCGAAACCAAATCTAACTGACCGACCACATCCGTCACTGCGCTTCGTGCCTCCGAGGCACACCCGAACGGGACTGTCTTCTGTGTCTCCAGTCACGAACAACAAAAACGAACTTCTGATCCGTGAGAGTCGACCACTTGTTCCAATGAAATTGGAACATGTGCCCAGAAGTGCGCAGAGCGGTTTTTGGTTCACGGAAAACAGACGCGAGTTTTGTGTCCTCAAAAAACGGAATGGCCAATAGTGACCGAATCATACAGAGACATGTTTTAAAACATCATCTGTTTTCCATGCCACAAAAGAGCTAACTTCATTTATGTTGAAAACAGAACAAGTAACGTTGTTTTGTGTGAAACAGAACGCATTATAGTGCTTTCTGTGTAACCGAAAGTCATGATTAGTCTTTCGTAGTACAGAAGTTCGAACATGATTTACGTGACACAAGTTGAGGAATGTCCGTTCGGAACAAAACACTACGAAGCGACTTCTGGAGCTCAAAAACTCTGTCATGATTTTCCGAGACCCAAAATTGCCCGTATGGCTACAAGAGACTGCTATGGTCGTTCCGAACGTTTCGTGGCCCGAAACATCGAGCCGGAGACACTTCCGAACGCTGCGTTTTGCGGAAGCGTGAGAAGCGATAGCACAGAAAGCACGGCATCGTTTCTTCTGTCACACCGTGGTGTGCCACGGAGGTAGTGACGTCTCCGACCGTCGATTCCTCCAATCGACGGTCGGAGAAACCGAAACCAAATGTAACTGACCGACCACATCCGTCACTGCGCT
>SZWC01004286.1:105960-119147 GCA_023375785.1 Penium margaritaceum
GGGCCGTACGCGTTCTCTGGGTGCGTGGCTGCGCTCACAGCTGCCGGCGCGCTCGCGGGGCCTCCCGTGTGGGTTTCGTCGAGATTATCGCACCTGGCAGTAGTGCACGGCTACGTCTACGCGCCGCATTTTACGCCACGCATTTCTGACGGGCCATTTGCGAGAACGGAATTGTTGCGCCGGGGCCGTACGCGTTCTCTGGGTGCGTGGCTGCGCTCACAGCTGCCGGCGCACTCGCGGGGCCTCCCGTGTGGTTTTCGTCGAGATTATCGCACCTGGCAGTAGTGTACGGCTACGTCTATGCGCCGCATTTTACGCCACACATTTCTGATGGGCCATTTGCGAGAACGGAATTGTTGCGCCGGGGCCGTACGCGTTCTCTGGGTGCGTGGCTGCGCTCACAGCTGCCAGCGCGCTCGCGGGGCCTCCCGTGTGGGTTTCGTCGAGATGATCACACCTGGCAGTAGTGCACGGCTACGTCTACGCGCCGCATTTTGCACCATGCATTTCTGATGGGCCATTTGCGAGAACGAAATTGTTGCGCGGGGGCCGTACGCGTTCTCTGGGTGCGTGGCTGCGCTCACAGCTGCCGGCGCGCTCGCGGGGCCTCCCGTGTGGGTTTCGTTGAGATTATTACACCTGGCAGTAGTGCACGGCTACATCTACACGCCGCATTTAACGCCACGCATTTCTGACGGGCCATCTGCGAGAACGGAATTGTTGCGCCGGGGCCGTACGCGTCCTCTGGGTGCGTGGCTGCACTCACAGCTGCCGACGCGCTCGCGGGACCTCTTGTGTGGGATTCTTCGAGATTATTGCACCTGGCAGTAGTGCACGGCTACGTCTACGCGCCGCATTTTACGCCACGTATTTCTGACGGGCCATTTGCGAGAACGGAATTGTTGCACCGGGGCCGTACGCGTTCTCCGGGTGCGTGGCTACGCTCACTGCTGCCGGCGCGCTTGCGGAGCCTCCTGTGTGGGTTTCGTCGAGATTATCGCACCTGGCAGTAGTACACGGCTACGTCTACACGCCGCATTTTACGCCACGCATTTCTGACGGGCCATTTGCCACAACGGAATTGTTGCGCCGGGGCCGTACGCGTTCTCTGGGTGCGTGGCTGCGCTCACAGCTGCCGGCGCGCTCGCGGGGCCTCCCCTGTGGGTTTTGCCGAGATTATCGCACCTGGCAGTAGTGCACGGCTACGTCTACGCGCCGCATTTTACGCCACGCATTTCTGACGGGCCATTTGCGAGAACGAAATTGTTGCGCCGAGGCCGTACGCGTTCTCTGGGTGCGTGGTTGCGCTCACAGCTGCCGGCGCGCTCGCGGGGCCTCCCATGTGGGTTTCATCAAGATTATCGTACCTGGCAGTAATGCACGGCTACGTCTACGTGCCGCATTTTACGCCACGCATTTCTGACGGGCCATTTGCGAGAAAGAAATTGTTGCGCCGGGGTCGTACGCGTTCTCTAGGTACGTGGCTGCGCTCAAAGCTGCCGGCGCGCTCGCGGGGCCTCCCGTGTGGGTTTCGTCGAGATTATCGCACCTGGCAGTAGTGTACGGCTACGTCTATGCGCCGCATTTTACGCCACACATTTCTGACGGGACATTTGCGAGAACGGAATTGTTGCGCCGGGGCCGTACGCGTTCTCTGGGTGCGTGGCTGCGCTCACAGCTGCCGGCGCGCTCGCGGGGCCTCCCGTGTGGGTTTTGTCGAGATTATAACACCTGGCAGTAGTGCACGGCTACGTCTACGCGCCGCATTTTACACCATGTATTTCTGACGGGCCATTTCCGAGAACAAAATTGTTGCGCCGGGGCCGTACGCATTCTCTGGGTGCGTGGCTGCGCTCACAGCTGCCGGCGCGCTCACGGGGCCTCCCGTGTGGGTTTCGTCGAGATTATTGCACCTAGCAGTAGTGCACGGCTACATCTACACGCCGCATTTAACGCCACGCATTTCTGACGGGCCATCTGCGAGAACGGCATTGTTGCGCCGGGGCCGTACGCGTCCTCTGGGTGCGTGGCTGCGCTCACAGCTGCCGACGCGCTCGCGGGGCCTCCCATGTGGGTTTCGTCAAGATTATCGCACCTGGCAGTAGTGCACGGCTACGTCTACGCGCCGCATTTTACGCCACGCATTTCTGACGTGCCATTTGCGAGAACGGAATTGTTGCGCCGGGGCCGTACGCATTCTCCGGGTGCGTGGCTGCGCTCACAGCTGCCGGCGCGCTCGCGGGGCCTCCCGTGTGGGTTTCGTCGAGATTATCGCACCTGGAAGTAGTGCACGGCTACGTCTACACGCCGCATTTTACGCCACGCATTTCTGATGGGCCATTTGCGAGAACGGAATTGTTGCGCCGGGGCCGTACGCGTTCTCTGGGTGCGTGGCTGCGCTCACAGCTGCCGGCGCGCTCGCGAGGCCTCCCGTGTGGGTTTCACCGAGATTATCGCACCAGGCAGTAGTGCACAGCGACGTCTACGCGCCGCATTTTACGCCACGCATTTCTGACGGGCCATTTGCGAGAACGGAATTGTTGCGCCGGGGCCGTTCGCGTTCTCTGGGTGCGTGGCTGCGCTCACAGCTGCCGGCGCGCTCGCGGGGCCTCCCGTGTGGGTTTCGTCAAGATTATCGCACCTGGTAGTAGTGCACGGCTACGTCTACGCGCCGCATTTTACGCCACACATTTCTGATGGGCCATTTGCGAGAACGGAATTGCTGCGCCGGGGTCGTACGCGTTCTCTAGGTGCGTGGCTGCGCTCACAGCTGCCGGCGCGCTCGCGGGGCCTCCCGTATGGGTTTCGTCGAGATTATCACACCTAGCAGTAGTGCACGGCTACATCTACGCACCGCATTTTACGCCACGCTTTTCTGACGAGCCATTTGCAAGAACAAAATTGTTGCGCCGGGGCCGTACGCGTTCCATGGGTACGTGGCTGCGCTCACAGCTGCCGGCGCGCTCGCGGGGCCTCCCGTGTGGGTTTCATCGAGACTATCGCACCTGGCAGTAGTGCACGGCTACGTCTACGCGCCGCATTTTACGCCACGCATTTCTGACGGGCCATTTGCGAGAACGGAATAATTGCGCCGGGGCCGTATGCGTTCTCTGGGTGCGTGGCTGCGCTCACAGCTGCCGGTGCGCTCGCGGGGCCTCCCGTGTGGGTTTCGTCGAGATTATTGCACCTAGCAGTAGTGTACGGCTACGTCTATGCACCGCATTTTACGCCACACATTTCTGATGGTCCATTTGCGAGAACGGAATTGTTGCGCCGGGGCCGTACGCGTTCTCTGGGTGCGTGGCTGCGCTCACAGCTGCCGGCGCGCTCGCGGGGCCTCCCGTGTGGGTTTTGTCGAGATTATCGCACCTGGCAGTAGTGCACGGCTACGTCTACGCGCCGCATTTTGCACCATGCATTTCTGACGGGCCATTTGCGAGAACGAAATTGTTGCGCCGGGGCCGTACGCGTTCTCTGGGTGCGTGGCTGCGCTCACAGCTGCCGGCGCGCTCGGGGGGCCTCCCGTGTGGGTTTCGTCGAGATTATTGCACCTGGCAGTAGTACACGGCTACATCTACACGCCGCATTTAACGCCACACATTTCCGATGGGCCATCTGCGAGAACGGAATTGTTGCGCCGGGGCCATACGCGTCCTCTGGGTGCGTGGCTGCGCTCACAGCTGCCGACGCGCTCGCGGGGCCTCCCGTGTGGGTTTCGTCGAGATTATCGCACCTGGCAGTAGTGCACGGCTACGTCTACACGCCGCATTTTACGCCACGCATTTCTGACAGGCCATTTGCGAGAACGGAATTATTGCACCGGGGCTGTACGCGTTCTCTGGGTGCGTGGCTGCGCTCACAGTTGCCGGCGCGCTCGCGGGGCCTCCCGTGTGGGTTTCGCCGCGATTATCGCACCTGGCAGTAGTGCACAGCTACGTCTACGTGCCGCATTTTATGCCACGCATTTCTGACGGGCCATTTGCGAGAACGGAATTGTTGCGCCGGGGCCGTACGCGTTCTCTGGGTGCGTGGTTACGCTCAATGCTGCCGGCGCGCTCACGGGGCCTCCCGTGTGGGTTTCGTCGAGATTATCGCACCTGGCAGAAGTGCACGGTTACGTCTACGCGCCGCATTTTACGCCACGCATTTCTGACGGGCCATTCGCGAGAACGAAATTGTTGCGCCGGGGCCGTACGCGTTCTCTGGGTGCGTGGCTGCGCTCACAGCTGCCGGCGCGCTCGCGGGGCCTCCCGTGTGGGTTTCATCGAGATTATCGCACCTGGCACTTGTGTACGGCTACGTCTATGCGCCGCATTTTACGCCACACATTTCTGACGGGCCATTCGCGAGAACGAAATTGTTGCGCCGGGGCCGTACGCGTTCTCTAGGTGCGTGGCTGCGCTCACAGCTGTCGGCGCGCTCGCGGGGCCTCCCGTGTGGGTTTCGTCGAGGTTATCGCACCTGGCAGTAGTGCACGGCTACGTCTACGCGCCGCATTTTACGCCAAGCATGTCTGATGGGCCATTTGCGAGAGCGGAATTGTTGCGCCGGGGCCATACGCGTTCTCTGGGTGCGTGGCTGTGCTCACAGCTGCCGGCGCGCTCGCGGGGCCTCCCGTATGGGTTTCCTCGAGATTATCTCACCTAGCAGTAGTGCACGGCTACATCTACGCGCCGCATTTTACGCCACGCATTTCTGACGGGCCATTTGCGAGAACAGAATTGTTGCGCCGGGGCCGTACGCGTTCTATGGGTACGTGGCTGTGCTCACAGCTGCCGGCGCGCTCGCGGGGCCTCCCGTGTGGGTTTCATCGAGACTATCGCACCTGGCAGTAGTGCACGGCTACGTCTATGTGCCGCATTTTACGCATGCATTTCTCACGGGCCATATGCGAGAACAGAATTGTTGCGCCGGGGCCGTACGCTATCTCTGGGTGCGTGGCTGCGCTCGCAGCTGTCGGCGCGCTCGCGGGGCCTCCCGTGTGGGTTTCGTCGAGATTATCGCACCTGGCAGTAGTGCACGGCTACGTCTACGCGCCGCATTTTACACCACACATTTTTGACGGGCCATTTGCGAGAACGGAATTGTTGCGCCGGGGCCGTACGCGTTCTCTGGATGCGTGGCTGCGCTCACAGCTGCCGCCGCGCTCGCGGGGCCTCCCGTGTGGGTTTTGGTGGAGATTATCACATCTGGCAGTAGTGCACGGCTACGTCTACGCGCCGCATTTTACGCCATGCATTTCTGACGGGCCATTTGCGAGAACAGAATTGTTGCGCTGGGGTCATACCTGTTCTCTGGGTGCGTGGCTGCGCTCACAGCTGCCGGCGCGCTCGCGGGGCCTCCCATGTGGGTTTCGTCGAGATTATCTTACCTGGCCGTAGTGCACGGCTACGTCTACGCACCGCATTTTATGCCACGCATTTCTGACAGGCCATTTGCGAGAACGAAATTGTTGCGCCGGGGCCGTACGCGTTCTCTGGGTGCGTGGCTGCGTCCACAGCACCCGGTGCGCTCGCGGGGCCTCCCTTGCGGGTTTCGTCGAGATTATCGCACGTGGCAGTAGTGCACGGCTACGTCTACACGCCGCATTTTACGCCACGCATTTCTGACGGGCCATTTGCGAGAACGGAATTGTTGCGCCGGGGCCGTACGCGTTCTCTGGGTGCAAGGCTGCGCTCACATCTGCCGGCGCGCTCGCGGGGCCTCCCGTGTGGGTTTCGTCGAGATTATCGCACCTGGCAGTAGTGTACGGCTATGTCTACGCGCCGCATTTTACGCCACACATTTCTGACGGGCCATTTGCGAGAACGGAATTGTTGCGCCGGGGCCGTACGCGTTCTCTGGGTGCGTGGCTGCGCTAACAGCTGCCGGCGCGCTCGCGGGGCCTCCCGTGTGGGGTTCATCGACATTATCGCACCTGGCAGTAGTGCACGGCTACGTCTACGTGCCGCATTTTATGCCACGCATTTCTGACGGGCCATTAGCGAGAACGGAATTGTTGCACCGGGGCCGTACGCGTTCTCTGGGTGCATGGCTGCGCTCACAGCTGCTGGCGCGTTCGCGGGGCCTCTTGTGTGGGTTTCGTCGAGATTATCGCACCTAGGAGTAGTGCACAGCCACGTCTACGCGCCGCATTTTACGCCACGCATTTCTGACGGGCCATTTGTGGGAACGGAAATGTTGCGCCGGGGCCGTACGCGTTCTCTGGGTGCGTGGCTGCGCTCAGAGCTGCCGGCGCGCTCGCGGGGCCTCCCGTGTGGGTTTCGTCAAGATTATCGCACCTGGCAGTAGTGCACGGCTACGTCTACGCGCCGCATTTTACTCCACGCATTTCTGACGGGCCATTTGCGAGAACGGAATTGTTGCGCCGGGGCCGTACGCGTTCTCTGGGTGCGTGGCTGCGCTCACAGCTGCCGGCGGGCTCGCGGGGCCTCCCGAGTGGGGTTCATCGAGATTATCGCACCTGGCAGTAGTGCACGGCTACGTCTACGTGCCGCATTTTATGCCACGCATTTCTGACGGGCCATTAGCCAGAACGGAATTGTTGCACCGGGGCCGTACGCGTTCTCTGGGTGCGTGGCTGCGCTCACAGCTACCGGCGCGCTCGCGGGGCCTCCCGTGTGGGTTTCATCGAGATTATCGCACCTGGTAGTAGTGCACGGCTACTTCTACGCGCCGCATTTTACGCCACGTATTTCAGACGGGCCATTTGCGAGAACGGAATTGTTGCGCCGGGACCGTACGCGTTCTCTGGGTGTGTGGCTGCGCTCACAGCTGCCGGCGCGCTCGCGGGGCCTCCCGTGTGGGTTTCGTCGAGATTATCGTACCTGGCAGTAGTGCACGGCTACGTCTACGCGCCGCATTTTACGCCACGTATTTCTGATGGGCCATTTGCGAGAACAGAATTGTTGCGCCGGGGCCGTACGCGTTCTCTGGGTGCGTGGCTGCGCTCACAGCTGCCGGCGCGCTCGCGGGGCCTCCCGTGTGGGGTTCATCGAGATTATCGCACCTGGGAGTAGTGCACGGCTACGTCTACGTGCCGCATTTTATGCCACGCATTTCTGAAGGGCCATTAGCGAGAACGGAATTGTTGCACCGGGGCCGTACGCGTTCTCTGGGTGCGTGGCTGCGCTCACAGCTGCCGACGCGCTCGCGGGGCCTCCCGTGTGGGTTTCGTCGAGATTATCACACCAGGCAGTAGTGCACAACTACATCTACGCGCCGTATTTTACACCACGCATTACTGACGGGCCATTTGCGAGAACAGAATGGTTGCGTCGGGGCCATACGCGTTCTCTGGGTGCGTGGCTGCGCTCACAGCTGCCGGCGCGCTCGCAGGGCCTCCTGTGTGGGTTTCGTCGAGATTATCGCACTTGGCAGTAGTGCACGACTACGTCTACACGCCGCATTTCACGCCACGCATTTCTGACGGGCCATTTGCGAGAACGGAATTGTTGCGCAGGGGTTGTACGCGTTCTCTAGGTGCGTGGCTGCGCTCACAGCTGCCGGCGCGCTCGCGGGGCCTCCCGTGTGGGTTTCGTCGAGATTATTGCACCTGGCAGTAGTGCACGGTTACGTTTACGCTACGCATTTTACTCCACGTATTTCTGACAGGCCATTTGCGAGAAGGGAATTCTTGCGCCGGGGCCGTACGCGTTCTCTGGGTGCGTGGCTACGCTCACAGCTGCCGGCGCGCTCGCGGGGCCTCCCGTGTGGGTTTCGTCGAGATTATCGCACCTGGCAGTAGTGCACGGCTACGTTTACGCGCCGCATTTAACGCCACACATTTCTGACAAGCCATTTGCAAGAACGGAAATGTTGTGCCGGGGCCATACGCGTTCTCAGGGTGCGTGGCTGCGCTCACAGCTGTCGGCGCGCTCGCGGTGCCTCCCGTGTGGGTTTCGTCGACATTTTCGCACCTGGCATTAGTGCACGGCTACGTCTACGCGCCGCATATTGCGCCACGCATTTCTGACAGGCCATTGTGAGAACGGAATTGTTGCGCCGGGGTCGTACGCGTTCTTTGGGTACGTGGCTGCTCTCACAGCTGCCGGCGCACTCGCAGGGCCTCCCGTGTCGGTTTCATCGATATTATCGCACCTGGCAGTAGTGCACGGCTACGTCTTCGCGCCGCATTTTACGCCACGCATTTCTGACAGGCCATTTGCGAGGACGGAAGTGTTGCGCCGGGTCCGTACGCGTTCTCTGGATGCGTGGCTGCGCTCACAGCTGCCGGCGCGCTCGCGGGGCCTCCCGTGTGGGTTTCGTCGAGATTATCACACCAGGGAGTAGTGCAGGACCACGTCTACGCGCTGATTTTACACCATGCATTTCTGACGGGCCATTTGCGAGAACGGAATTGTTGCTTCGGGGCCATACGCGTTCTCTGGGTGCGTGGCTGACTCACAGCTGGCGGCGCGCTCGCGGGGCCTCCCGTGTGGGTTTCGTCGAGATTATCGCACGTGGCAGTAGTGCACGGCTACGTCTACGCGCCGCATTTTACGCCACGCATTTTTGACGGGCCATTTGCGAGAATGAAATTGTTGCGCCGGGGCCGTACGCGTTCTCTTGGTGCGTGGCTGCGCTCACAGCTGCCGGCGCGCTCGCAGGGCCTCCTGTATGGGTTTCGTCGAGATTATCGCACCTGGCAGTAGTGCACAGCTACGTCTATGCACCGCATTTTACGCCATGCATTTCTGACGGGCCATTTGCGAGAACGGAAGTGTTGCACCGGGGCCGCACGCATTCTCTGGGTGCGTGGCTGCGCTCACAGCTGCCGGCGCGCTCGCGGGGCCTCCCGTGTGGGTTTCGTCGAGATTATCACACCTGGCAGTAGTGCACGGCTACGTGTACACGCCGCATTTTACGCCACGCATTTCTGACAGGCCATTTGCGAGAACGGAATTGTTGCGCCGGGGCCGTATGCGTTCTCTGGGTGCGTGGTTGCGCTCACAGCTGCCGGCGCGCTCGCGGGGCCTCCTGTGTGGGTTTCGTCGAGATTATCGCACCTGGCAGTAGTGCACGGCTATGTCTACGCGCCGCATTTTACGCCACGCATTTCTGACGGGCCATTTGCGAGAACGGAATTTTTGCACCAGGGCCGTACGCGTTCTCTGGGTGCGTGGCTGCGCTCACAGCTGCCGGCGCGCTCGCGGGGCCTCCCGTGTGGGTTTCGTCGAGATTATCGCACCTGGCAGTAGTGCACGGCTACGTCTACGCGCCGCATTTTACGCCACGCATTTCTGACGGGCCATTTGCGAGAACGGAATTGTTGCGCCGGGGCCGTACGCGTTCTCTGGGTGCGTGGCTGCGCTCACAGCTGCCGGCGCGCTCGCGGGGCCTCCCGTGTGGGTTTCGTCGAGATTATCGCACCTGGCAGTAGTGCACGGCTACGTCTACGCGCCGCATTTTAGGCCACACATTTCTGACGGGCCGTTTACGAGAACGGAATTGTTGCGCCGGGGCCGTACGCGTTCTCTGGGTTTGTGGCTGCGCTCACAGCTGCCGGCGCGCTCGCGGGGCCTCCCGTGTGGGTTTCGTCAAGATTATCGCACCTGGCAGTAGTGCACGGCTACGTCTACACGTCGTATTTTATGCCACGCATTTCTGATGGGCCATTTGCGAGAACGGAATTGTTGCGCCGGGGCCGTACGCGTTCTCTGGGTGTGTGGCTGCGCTCACAGCTGCCGGCGCGCTCGCGGGGCCTCCCATGTGGGTTTCGTTGAGATTATCGCACCTGGCAGTAGTGTACGGCTACGTCTACGCGCCGCATTTTACGCCACGCATTTCTGACGGGCCATTTGCGAGAACGGAATTGTTGCGCCAGGGCCGTACACGTTCTCTGGGTACGTGGCTGCGCTCACAGCTGCCGGCGCGCTCGCGGGGCCTCCCGTGTGGGTTTCATCGAGATTATCACACCTGGCAGTAGTACACGGCTACGTCTACGGGCCGCATTTTACGCCTCGCATTTCTAACGGGCCATTTGCGAGAACGGAACTGTTGCGCTTGGGCCGTACGCGTTCTCTGGATGCGTGGCTGCGCTCACAGCTGCCGGCGGGCTCGCGGGGCCTCCCGTGTGGGTTTCGTCGTGATTATCATACCAGGGAGTAGTGCACGACCATGTCTACGCGCTGATTTTACACCACGCTTTTCTGACGGGCCATTTGCGAGAACGGAATTGTTGCGTCGGGGCCATACGCGTTCTCTGGGTGCGTGGCTGACTCACAGCTGCCGGCGCGCTCGCGGGGCCTCCAGTGTGGGTTTCGTCGAGATTATCGCACCTGGTTGTAGTGCACGGCTACGTCTACGCGCCGCATTTTACGCCACGCATTTTTGACGGGCCATTTGCGAGAACGAAATTGTTGCGCCGGGGCCGTACGCGTTCTCTTGGTGCGTGGCTGCGCTCACAGCTGCCGGCGCACTCGCAGGGCCTCCTGTATGGGTTTCGTCGAGATTATCCCACCTGGCAGTAGTGCACAGCTACGTCTATGCACCGCATTTTACGCCATGCATTTCTGACGGGCCATTTGTGAGAACGGAAGTGTTGCACCGGGGCCGCACGCATTCTCTGGGTGCGTGGCTGCGCTCACAGCTGCCGGCGCGCTCGCGGGGCCTCCCGTGTGGGTTTCGTCAAGATTATCACACCTGGCAGTAGTGCACGGCTACGTCTACACGCCGCATTTTACACCACGCATTTCTGACAGGCCATTTCCGAGAACGCAATTGTTGCGCCGGGGCCGTATGCGTTCTCTGGGTGCGTGGTTGCGCTCACAGCTGCCGGCGCGCTCGCGGGGCCTCCCGTGTGGGTTTCGTCAAGATTATCGCACCTGGCAGTAGTGCACGGCTATGTCTACGCGCCGCATTTTACGCCACGCATTTCTGACGGGCCATTTGCGAGAACGGAATTTTTGCACCAGTGCCGTACGCGTTCTCTGGGTGCGTGGCTGCGCTCACAGCTGCCGGCGCGCTCGCGGGGCCTCCCGTGTGGGTTTCGTCGAGATTATCGCACCTGGCAGTAGTGCACGGCTACGTCTACGCGCCGCATTTTAGGCCACACATTTCTGACGGGCCATTTGCGAGAACGGAATTGTTGCGCCGGGGCCGTACGCGTTCTCTGGGTGCGTGGCTGCGCTCACAGCTGCCGGCGCGCTCGCGGGGCCTCCCGTGTGGGTTTCGTCGAGATTATCGCACCTGGCAGTAGTGCACGGCTACGTCTACGCGCCGCATTTTAGGCCACACATTTCTGACGGGCCGTTTGCGAGAACGGAATTGTTGCGCCGGGGCCGTACGCGTTCTCTGGGTTCGTGGCTGCGCTCACAGCTGCCGGCGCGCTCGCGGGGCCTCCCGTGTGGGTTTCGTGGAGATTATCGCACCTGGCAGTAGTGCATGGCTACGTCTACGCGCCGCATTTTAGGCCACACATTTCTGACGGGCCGTTTGCGAGAACGGAATTGTTGCGCCGGGGCCGTACGCGTTCTCTGGGTTTGTGGCTGCGCTCACAGCTGCCGGCGCGCTCGCGGGGCCTCGCGTGTGGGTTTCGTCAAGATTATCGCACCTGGCAGTAGTGCACGGATACGTCTACACTTCGTATTTTATGCCACGCATTTCTGATGGGCCATTTGCGAGAACGGAATTGTTCCGCCGGGGCCGTACGCGTTCTCTGGGTGTGTGGCTGCGCTCACAGCTGCCGGCGCGCTCGCGGGGCCTCCCATGTGGGTTTCATTAAGATTATCGCACCTGGCAGTAGTGTACGGCTACGTCTACGCGCCGCATTTTACGCCACGCATTTCTGACGGGCCATTTGCGAGAACGGAATTGTTGCGCCAGGGCCGTACGCGTTCTCTGGGTGCGTGGCTGCGCTCACAGCTGCCGGCGCGCTCGCGGGGCCTCCTGTGTGGGTTTCATCGAGATTATCGCACCTGGCAGTAGTACACGGCTACGTCTACGGGCCGCATTTTACGCCACGCATTTCTAACGGGCCATTTGCGAGAACGGAACTGTTGCGCCTGGGCCGTACGCGTTCTCTGGATGCGTGGCTGCGCTCACAGCTGCCGGCGCGCTCGCGGGGCCTCCCGTGTGGGTTTCGTCGAGATTATCGCACCTGGTAGTAGTGCACGGCTACTTCTACGCGCCGCATTTTACGCCACGTATTTCAGACAGGCCATTTGCGAGAACGGAATTGTTGCGCCGGGGCCGTACGCGTTCTCTGGGTGTGTGACTGCGCTCACAGCTGCCGGCGCGCTCGCGGGGCCTCCCGTGTGGGTTTCGTCGAGATTATCGTACCTGGCAGTAGTTCACGGCTACGTCTACGCGCCACATTTTACGCCACGTATTTCTGATGGGCCATTTGCGAGAACAGAATTGTTGCGCCGGGGCTGTACGCGTTCTCTAGGTGCGTGGCTGCGCTCACAGCTGCCGGCGCGCTTGCGGGGCCTCCTGTGTGGGGTTCATCGAGATTATCGCACCTGGCAGTAGTGCACGGCTACGTCTACGTGCCGCATTTTATGCCACGCATTTCTGACGGGCCATTAGCGAGAACGGAATTCTTGCGCCGGGGCCGTACACGTTCTCTGGGTGCGTGGCTGCGCTCACAGCTGCCGGCGCGCTCGCGGGGCCTCCCGTGTGGGTTTCGTCGAGATTATCACACCAGGCAGTAGTGCACGACTACATCTACGGGCAGTATTTTACACCACGCATTTCTGACGGGCCATTTGCGAGAACAGAATTGTTGCGTCGGGGCCATACGCGTTCTCTGGATGCGTGGCTGCGCTCACAGCTGCCGGCGCGCTCGCAGGGCAACCCGTGTGGGTTTCGTCAAGATTATCGCACTTGGCAGTAGTGCACGGCTACGTCTACGCGCCGCATTTCACGCCACGCATTTCTGACGGGCCATTTGCGAGAACGGAATTGTTGCGCAGGGGCTGTACGCGTTCTCTGGGTGCGTGGCTGCGCTCACAGCTGCCGGCGCGCTCGCGGGGCCTCCCGTGTGGGTTTCGTCGAGATTATCGCACCTGGCAGTAGTGCACGGCTACGTCTACGCGCCGCATTTTACGCCACGCATTTCTGACGGGCCATTTGCGAGAACGGAATTGTTGCGCCGGGGCCGTACGCGTTCTCTGGGTGCGTGGCTGCGCTCACAGCTGCCGGCGCGCTCGCGGGGCCTCCCGTGTGGGTTTCGTCGAGATTAT
>SZWC01004286.1:122297-135310 GCA_023375785.1 Penium margaritaceum
TACGATGGGTGTACTCTCTGTTCTGTATCCTACTTTGCAATCGCCAACACTAGTCATCAACTTTCCTGCGTGACCATATTCTTCCGACATCCATGACGCCGGAACGTAGGCACACGATGCTCGTTCGTTTTCATTCTCCAAAAAATTTGCGAAACGTACCGTACGACGTGCGATGACCGTCATTCGGCCGGCAGGCCTGCAGGCCGGCCGGCACTGCAGGCCTGGTTTGTCCGGGCCTGCCCACTATACTACACATTTTCAGGGCAAATGCGCTCCGCGCATTTGCCCTGAAAAAGAGGTCACTAACTTTGAATAGTACAACACTATCACGTTATCAACACCTGGCGTGTACTTTGCCCCACTTCAGAACGGTGCAAAGTACACTAAGCCCCCAACCTGAAGAGCTGGCAGGGCCGGCACAGAAGGTTCGGCACGACTTCGGCCGGATTCCGGATCCGAGAATCTCACTGTGCCCGAAGGAAACGACAAATCGGATGTCGAGCGACACCACAATTTTTCGACAAATTTTCCGGTTCTCACGACATCGGCAACCGGAGTGTGAAAGACCATCGGGGCTCGACACTTCATCAGTATGACGACAAAGAAATGCATTGACTTCCTCTTGCAAACATCGACGGGAGCACGAGTTCACCCGTCGCAATGTACGGATGAAACCAGGGGCAAAGCCGTGTACGCTGTGACAACACAAGACATGGGAATGTCACTCGATGTACGACGTACCAGCGAGATCGAAGATGGACATCGATGTCCGAAGCGGGATATCATTGTGTGGGGTACTTCAATCGAACACAAATGCACATCGTGTAACGATGTCGACATGATCAAACGGGAAGCGGCGTACCTTTCGGAATCCTGCTTTGTTACGCGAACTATCATATACATCACACCCAACTCGGGAGGCAAACTGTGGTCTAAGCATTCCAACCTCGCACCTTTCGGGATGTCGACGTTGCTGTTTCACATTTTGTACTAGCAGTGAGGCTCGCCCAAGCTTGTAGTGAGGCTCGAACCAAGCTTCGCTCAGGCAAGTTACGTGAGAAGGTGTATGATAAAGGCGTTGTACTCAGCGCAACGCAGGCTGTAGGTATGGAGCACGGATTACAGTTCGGGCCTATACCTCTGTTCTACCAAGAACTGTCCGCAGCTGCTTTCTGCTTCTATACTAACCACGGATGAGACAGTAATGCCACCACTTAAATCGACGTGATGTGAAACGTGACTTGTCCACACACCCTAATGATAATACCGCTCTTGACCTCAAGCAAATGCCATCGATAAGATCGACGGATAAACACAATAAGTGACATGACTAATTTAACGAACGATACAAAGGCTGTGAACAAGCCAATAGCAGGTGGGGGTGCGATGGCCGTCCCCATCTTGTTTTAGGTGCAAAAAACAGTGTTCAAGTGGATTCCCAGCCTTTTTCCTATTCGCGACCGCAGCGCAACACAGCTGGAAAGCAAAAAGCACCTCATTGAGGGCATTCAAGCCTTCAGTACTATTTCTCTGCATGGGCTCAATTTTCGCCAATATTACTCATCAGGAATCACACTATGCCGGATGACAAATCGACACAGACGTCACTTCCGAAAACAGGCACAGCATGCTTGTATGAATGCACACAAGACTAAACCGGAACTAATGGTAAGACCACGGATACACGAACCTTCGACAAATATAACCCCGGAAACCCAGGATGTACTGCGCGATTTCAAAACGGAATGGAACTTCCGTTCCGTGTTTACATCCGTGACAACAAGGGTCTCATACGTCGCATGAAGGAAGTCCGACCGCGTTCGCGGTCGATGGGAGTCCGGGCATCGTACACCCATGCCGGCAGATTTCTCGTGGCGTGTCGACTCTTGCCTACCCCTTGCCGCACCTCTACTCCATCGCGCACGTGGCTTGGCCTTGCGCCCAGTTCAGCAGTCCTCTTCAATCAAGCAGTCACGGCATACACGTCCCAACACGTGGACACCAGCCACTGCATACACGTCCCAACACGTGGAAACCGGTCACGGCAGTCACGTCCCAACAGGTGACTGCCCAGCAATTTGCACACTCTCCAGGAACATGTTTGCTCGCGGCCCACACTATGGATTCCATGGCTGGGTCTCTCCCGACCCAGCCATGGATCCAAACGTGTAGAGACATATCTCTGAGATTCCCTTGCTGGAATTCATTGATGAAGAAGACAACTTCATCGAGTGGAACGAAGCTTTACGACGCGCCACTCGACGCGTCCTTGTACGAGGCATTCGTCTCAGACCACCGTTCAGGGAAATGGTGGACTGGAGGGCCTGACAAAACTCTAACTACTGGCCAAATTACGAACATGCCCTTCTTCAAGCTCGAGCTCTCCTCTTCACCACAACGGACCTCGCATTCCATGACATCATCACCACGGGAGGTCTGAACATCCCAATCATTGTGGCGGATATCGAGGAACGATGTGCACGAGGAAAACCTCCCACACAGACACGGAGGCGCAGATGCGCGCACATACCACGAGCACTCCTACCAAGCGAACTCCCTCCTCCTCCTGCTTTGCCGCCAGTACCGGAGCCATCTCCACCACAGAGAGAATCCACACCTTCGAGGAACACCTCTTCCGCCGAAGAAAGCACTTGAACCACCCGGAGATGCTTCCCCTTCTTCCCTTATCGTTGTAATGGGGGATGACCAAAGCATATGACACATTATTCATCGTCTATTTTAGTACAAATGCAACCATTTCCTTTCACATTCTAGTGCCCTTATTCCTTTCAAGTTGAACGTCATAGTGCACAAAAATTACATTTCTAGAAAAATTCCTTCATGCATTCTAATGACTCACATCTACAATTACCACTCCAACCATACCATGGGTCTTCACATCTCGTAAATTATTCATCAGCATTTGACAATGTTAAGGTTTCGATACCTTCATGAACACCGTGTTATTTGTTCCACATTTGCGGAGTTCAATATCACCTTTATTTTCCCTATTTCCTCCCACATCACTCCACAGTATTCTGACAGTACAAGATCATCTATTTTGGAGAGGCCCAGGGAGTAGGCTTGTATTCTCTACTACAAACAAGAACGTGGTTGTAGCAAGGGACAGCCAAGAGTTTACACCAAAGTGACAAGCTTAAAAAATAATAGGAGCCAGTGACAACCTTGGTTCACTTCCAATGACAATTTAGCCAGAACATGGAAAGTTCGAGTGCTTAATCTGGTGACTGATCAGTGCCTTCATGGAATGATGACGTTTTGATACCTTCATAAACACTATGTTCTTTGTTCCACATGTTCGGAGTTCAATAACATAAAGAAGTTCCCTCGTATTATTTCGCCTCCCTATTTCCTCCCACGCCACTCCATAGTAGTCCGACAGTACAAGATCGTCTACTTTGGAGAAAACGAGGAGTGGGCTTGCATTCTCTATTACAAATAAAAACGTGGTTGTAGCAAAGGACACCCAAAGAGTTTACACCAGAGTGACAGGCTTTTAGATTAATAGGAGCCAGTGAGAACCTTGGTTCACTTTCAATGGTAATTTGGCCAGAACATGTGGTGACTACTCAGGGACATCATGGAATACGAGTTACTCCTTAAACCTTGTCGGTACAACAGTCTGCCGGTGAGGTTTCCTCTTTGCTAGAGGAGTGTAATCTGAGTCAGCCCGCCTTCTTCCTCCGGCTTTTCTCACTGCAAGAGAAAGTGAACAAGACAAGATCTTTTGAGATTATGTGTGTGGAAAAGGTAAGTACATTGAGTTTAATACAACTATAGAGATTGCATCTCACCTTTGTGATTTAACCTCTCTCCAGTCATGGCTTGGCTGTCAACGTTCTCTTCACCATCGTCCGCCTGCTGAACACCAAACCCACATTCAGACACTTTAATGCAGAAGGCAGACAATGACATGTCTAAACAATGCTCCACCATACCTTGGGAGATGCATCATTATCCGACCCTTCCATGTGCGCATACTCTTGAGGAAACGTACTGGACAAGATACCACTGGCCTGCATCAAGGCATCTCGAATTCTCTGAAGACGAACACAACTATGTGATGGAGGTCGCCAAACTACCTTTCAACAACAACGGCGCTGCTTCCTACCTTGACGTGAAGCTCTTGCTCACTGATGTTGGCCACATAGATACTTGGTGCATCTGCATAGAAGAGTGGAAACCATCACTTATTAGAAAAATATATGCCAGTACTGAACAAATGCTTCAGGATACCTTGTTACCTTCAGATTCCTGTCATGCCTTGACAATGGCGTCCACATCGTCACAGAAACTTTGGCCGACACTATGAAGGTCCTTCAGGTTCGCCATCAGTTGCAGATATGCTGAACGTACATGAGCGGTCCCAACTTTGGCCGTTTCACGCCTCCGCTCAGCTAGCTGACGCCTCAACAGGGCAATCTCGTCTTGCAAAGCCTGGATGACTCGGGCCTTTTCTTGCAACATACCGAATGCCATTAGTACCGTGCAAGACATAGGGAAAAAACACATGACTTGAACATCTTGTAGGGAACACACAGGGAAAAGACCATAAAGATTGAAATCTTACATCTTGAAGGGGAGACATGGCTTCTTCACTCTGTGCGATGCATGGACCAGTCTCATGTTCAATGCCCTCGCGCACCTCTTTTTGTTCGCAATCTCCGGCACCACATCCCGCAAAAGTCTTGGCAGTCTCGGCAGTGGCGAAAGCCTCGGCAGTGGCGGCAGTCGCTGCTGTGTCGGCTGTAGCGGCACTGGCGGTAGCTGCGGCAGTGGCCGCAACCGCGGCAGCCGCAGCAGTTGCGGCAGTCGCGGCAGTGGCGGCAGCCGCGGGAGCCGAGGCAATCGCGACAGTGGCGGCAGTTACAGCACTCGCGGCAACGGCGGCAGATGCGTCAGTGGCGCTAATTTCAGCAGTATCCGCAGTGGCGGCAGTTGCGGGATTTGCCGTTGTTGAGACAACCCCAGCAGTAGCTACAGAAGCTGCAGTCACCGAAATTGCTGCAGCCTCAGCGGTCTCGGCTATCACGGCAGGCGGAGGCACAGGGGCAGGAGAAGGAGGAACTGCAGGAGCAGAGGCGGGAGCGGGAGCTGGAAGATTGTCGGGATCAGGCGCGGGAGCAAGACCAGGAGCAGGAGCAGGAGCAGGGGCAGAAGTAAAGACAGTTGCGGCACTCTCCCTGGCGCTCTCCCTGGGCTGTCCCACTTAACATTGACTCGTTCTCTTGGAAACCCATCATTCTGTTGGCGTCTTCACGTGGGCCACCCTGTTCCTCCTGCCCAGGGGCACGAGGCGCAACACTCACGTCAGGGACGCATGGTTCAGGGCTATCACGCATGAGCTGCACAACAAAACTTTCAGTCGCTTGAAGGTGCATGCTTGAAGATGCATGGTTTGACAAGCTTTCATGTGCATGCTTCCATGATTTTTTTGAGATGCATGCTTGAAGATGCATGCTTGAAGGTGCATGCTTGAAGGTGCATGCTTGAAGATGCATGGTTTGACATGCTTTCATATGCAGGCTTCCATGATTTTTTTCAGATGCATGCTTCAGGATGCATGCTTTGAGATGCATGCTTGAAGATTCTTGCTGTGAGAGGCTTTCATATGCAGGCTTCCATGATTTTTTTGAGATGCATGCTTGCAGCTGGTCAGCTTGAAGATGCATGCTTGAAGATGCATGGTTTGAGATGCTTTCATATGCAGCCTTCCATGGATTTTTTTAGATGCATGCTTCAAGATGCTTGCTTGAAGGTGCATGCTTGAAGATGCATGGTTTGAGATGCTTTCATGTGCAGGCTTCCATGATTT
This sequence comes from Penium margaritaceum, assembly GCA_023375785.1. Taxonomy (NCBI): domain Eukaryota; kingdom Viridiplantae; phylum Streptophyta; class Zygnematophyceae; order Desmidiales; family Peniaceae; genus Penium; species Penium margaritaceum. Next base: position 128,134 of record SZWC01004286.1, read on the forward strand.
GTTTCAGATGCATGCTTCAAGATGCATGCTTGAAGGTGCATGCTTGAAGGTGCATGGTTTGACAAGATTTCATATGCAGGCTTCCATAATTTTTTTTTAGATGCATGCTTCAAGATGCATGCTTGAAGGTGCATGCTTGAAGATGCATGCTTTTGAGATGCTTTCATATGCAGCCTTCCATATTTTTTTTAGATGCATTCTTGAAGATGCATGCTTGAAGGTGCATGCTTGAAGATGCATGGTTTGGCATGCTTTCATATGCAAGCTTCCATGATTTGTTTGAGATGCATGCTTCAAGATGCATTCTTGAAGGTGAATGCTTGAAGGTGCATGGTTTGAGATGCTTTCATATGCAGGCTTCCATGATTGTTTTGAGATGCATGCTTCAAGATGCATGCTTAAAGGTGCATGTTTGAAGATGCATGTTTTGACAAGCTTTCATATGCAGGATTCCATGATTTTTTTTAGATGCATGCTTGAAGGTGCATGCTTGAAGATGCATGGTTTGAGATGCTTTCATATGCAGCCTTCCATGATTTTTTTGAGATGCATGCTTGAAGATGCATGCTTGACGATGCAAGCTTCAAGATGCATGCTTTGAGATGCTTTCATGTGCAGGCTTTCATGATTTTTCTGAGATGCATGCTTCAAGATGCATGCTTGAAGGTGCATTCTTGAAGATGCATGGTTTGAGATGCTTTCATGTGCAGGCTCTCATGATTTTTTTGAGATACATGATTGAAGATGCATGCTTTGAGATGCTTGCATATGCAGCCTTCCATGATTTTTTTTAGATGCATGCTTGAAGATGCATGCTTGAAGGTGCATGGTTTGAGATGCTTTCATATGCAGGCTTCCATGATTTCTTTGAGATGCATGCTTCAAGATGCATGCTCTGAGAAGCATGCTTCTACATGCATGCACTGAGAAGCATGCTTCAAGATGCATGCTTTGAGAAGCATGCTTCAAGGTGCATGGTTTGAGATGCTTTGAGATGCTTTCAGACCTGGAAAATCCCGTCAAATTAATAGAAAAAAATTACGTAGTTTTCTATTCATTAAAATCCAAGAGCAGTAGGGTATTCTATGTGATTTCCATACTCACCCATAAATGTGCGGTTTGTAATGAAAATTGGGTTCGTCTAACTGCGTTGTTCGGATTATCGGGATTCTGCACTCGCTTTCTTTGCGAGCTGAGGTGCGGAAAGAACCAACACCGCGGTCATTCAAAACCTCAAAATTGCCTCTTTGAACTTGCCACGTTGTCGACAGTCCTGGCCAACCACGGACAGATCACGCCTGCATTACTGGCTACTGACAAAAATTGTTTTCAACAAATGCCGGTGACAATACGCTGCGCCGCAATTAGGGCTGTCCGCGAAGCTCCGTTCGAGGCTGCTTAAAACACACACACTGCCCAGGTTGCCTAGGTTTTCCACCATTGTGGTGTAGCCGTTTGCTGAACCGTCGCCGGCGTCGGTATGCCCTGGAGCCGATCGTCACCGTTGTCCCACGTGCGCCGTTATCCAGGTTTGTCCATGAGTTGGCTGGCTGGGTGGCTGGGTGGTTGTGTAGCGTCGTGGCTCGATTCTGGTAGTTCGGTGAATTGCCAGTAGTTCCTACAAGCTCTCCTCTTGGCACTCTCTTGTCCATGCAGCTATTGCGGTTGCTGGTGCTTCTGCTGCTTTTGCCCACGGTCGCAACTTTTCGGCTACACACCCCCTCCTTTGCGGGACGTTTATCATGAATTGCGAATGCTGCTACGGACCCCGCTAAGGAGGAGATCAGACGCAGTGAACGTGGAGCCTGCCCTTGCTCCTGCTCCTGCTCCTGCTCCTGCATCTTACACTCCTGCTCCACCTCGTTTCATCCGCACACCCCCTCCTTCGCGGGACCCTTATCATGAATTGCAAATGCTGGTCCGGACCCTAGTAAAGAGAAGATCAGACGCACCTCCCCCTATCTCTGCACCTGCATTGCAGCCTTCCCCTGCGGCCTCGCCTCCGCCTGCTCCTGCTCCTGCTCCTGCTCCTGCTCCTGCTCCTGCTCCTGCTCCTGCTCCTTCTCCTGCTCCTACTCCTGCTCCTACTCCTGCTCCTGCTCCTGCTCTTGCTCCTGCTCCTGCTCCTAATGCCCCTGATGTCTCTGAAACGTACATGCTGGTGCTGGAAACATCGGGCCGGCAACAGCCACCCGCACGCCGTGGCCAGCCGAGTAGACGCAAAACCCAGGTGCGTCTGTGCGGCCAGACGCGGTAACCAGCAGAAAAAGGGTTTGCGGACAGAAGGGCGGGCAGACTGGCCAGTACTTTCCGTGTGTCTGGGTGGCTGGGTGGCTGGATGGCTGGGTGGCTGGGTGGCTGGGTGGCTAGGTGGCTAGGTGGCTGGGTGGCTGGGTGGCTGGGTGGCTGGGTGGCTGGGTGGCTCAAATAGAAGGACAGCTTCGACTTCTGTCCTAGCAGAAACAGGGTCCTAGTACCACCCCATCCAGCAGACCCTCCTTTTTTCTACCGGGCAGCTTCGAGTTCTTTCCAAAGTTAGCTGAATTGCCAGACGTTTCTACTAGCTCTCCACCTGGCACTCTCTTGTCAATACAGCTGATGCGATTTCAGCTGTTGCTACAGTTGGTGCATCTGCTGCTTGTGCCCATGCAAATGAACTTTCCCTATACATCTGATGACCCAGCTCATGCACCAACTGCTCTTGCTACTGTCGGTGGTGTTCCTCTTCATACTGTTGATGTACTGCCTCGTTTTCACCGTCATTCTCTGCTGCTCAGGTCCCCTCAGGTACAATTTCTGAGATTTGTGTGTGGACATGCCGACCCCCACTCCACCATCCGCTGGATACAGACCATGTGGGACCACGGTGAAAGTCGTGCGCACTATACACAACCTTACTTGAGAGGATGACAACGACTCTCTGGACCACGTGCGTATAATGTGGCAGGAGGAAAAAGAAGCACTGCGTCAGCAAGTTTGCATGTTGAATGCAAGACTGGATGTTATGCGAGAAAGGAGTAGGAAGGTGCACAATGATCTCGTTCGGCTCAATGAAGATAGGTAGCGCTGGTTTAAGATACCTGGTCGCGCCCCGCTGCCGAGTAAAGTGGAGGTGGAGCGTGAGGCTAGGGAAGTTCTGAAGAAGATCAAGCAGCTACATGAAGAGTTGAAGAGACTTTGAGAGCACAAGCAGTTTTTAGATGAGTGCACTTTTATGCCGTCACCATGAAGTGTACCTTAGTTGGCATTGCTTAAAGTATGCTTCAGATATACTTGGTTCCATTGCATTGCTCAATAGAATGTGGTGGATTATATGTGCACATATTGATTGTTTCGCATTGCATGTCAGTAAGGACATCAGTAGAAACTAGGCAAATGTATGTGGACATTAAATGCATGCTTATTGCATGTCTGTGGGGACATCTCAGTGTAGGAACTAGGCAAATGTATGTGGACATATTAAATGCTGTGTATTGCATGTCTATGGGGACATCTTAGTGTAGCAACTAGGTGAATGAATGTGCACTGGACGGACCCCTTCATTCATGCTCTCACCGCGAAAGCACCTTAGGCTTTCCTTCCGTGTTGGATATGCTTGGTTTCATTGCTTTGCTGAATAGAATGCGGTGGATATTGCATTTCAGTGAGGACATTAGTGTACCAACTAGGCAAATGTATATGCAGTGCATGAACACCCTGCTTCATGCTCCCACCTTGCTTCTTTCTGCATTGACCAGAATGTATTCCTTAGGAATCCTCATGTGGTTCAGTTTCAAACAATGACACCATGACATTCTAGCCTTGCATTAAACACTAGCATTATGCGCTTTTGAAACTAAACAGCACAAAATTCCTTCTTCAACTATTGGAAAAACCGTGTACAACACGAGTACATAAAGTATTTAGATTATGTACAGGATGTACCGTTTGAAGACATGACCATCACTTCGTATAATGGTACTCGCTCATATGTGGCGGTACTCAGCTTCCATCTGCCGATGCACATCATCGCGCTCCGTTGAATAATGCCTGCACAGTTTCTCCCACATTTTTTCGAGATTGCGTGGGTGTTTATTGAAAAGAAAGTGGAGGTCAGGGCTTATCACCTCCTTCAGTCCAGCTCTCACTTCTCTATTGAATGCAACTGCAGCTCGCTCCGATGCCGCTCTCCTGGAGGGAAGCCCGAGGTACTTTTGGTGTCCAAGAAGGGCATCAGTGATGCCAAAGCCGTGGAGCAACTATGGATAGAGTTCCCTGAGCACTTCCATGTGCCACTCATCTCCGTTTGTGTCTGGTTCATCGCCTTTGATGCTATCATCGTAGTACAGGATCTGCACGCAGTTCTGGAGACTGGGAAAATGTGCGTTATCTCGACATGACAGAGTGATTCGGCAACGGTGCCAAGCCTCGTTGAGGATGCCGTACCACATCTCTGGTGCATTGTCAAAGTAATAGATCATGTCGCTGTAGGAACGGTGAAGACAATTTCGGAGATGGCCCTGGACTATTATATGGGTCTGGTATTGGGGTGGGCGATGGGGTGGTCGATCCCCAACACGTTGACGTGCCTCGTAGCGACCAGTGAGCAAGTCAGCAATGTTGAAATCGTTGATATTCATGTCGGCGGTGATGGCGAGGAACTGCTGTGACCATTCGTATATGTTGCGTCCATCTTCTCGGAGTTGTGGGATGTTGGCCCATACTTGCTGTCGCGCCATCTTCCACTGATGCCTGTTCCGCTGATGCCTGCCTTTGCTTGTCTGTGCTTGCTACTCCTTGTCGCTCCTTCGCGCTTGCTGCTAATGTTGCAGATGCTTTGTGGTGCTTATTTGTGCTTGCTGTGCTTGCCTGTGCCTGCCGCTGGCGGTAACAGCTTGACGCTCGCTGCCGCGGCTTGTTGCGGCGTGTCGCAGCTTCTCGCTGGTAGCCGGTGATGTTCGTAGCTGCTTTGGTGCTTTCCTGTACCTGCCTGCAATTGTCTGTGCTCGCCTGTGTTGCTACTGCTTGAAATAGCAACAAGCAGCAGCAAGGCTGGGTGCCTTTGCTTGCTGTCGATGCGGGCTGTGCTCGTGATGAAATCTTCTAGCTCTATATGTACGAACGCTGTGTCCTGTGCGTTGCTCGCCGCTACTTGTCGCGGTTCCAAGAGCGGCTTAGAGATGGGAATCGGGAAGGGCTTAGAGAACACACACACACAAGATTGCGCTTGCTCCAAAATGGTAAGAATGAGTGCAGAGGTATCAACGCCTCTGCACTCGCTTTGAAACGAATGTTTGCTTTGCAGAATTGGTATGTATCCCAAAGTATTGGGAGACATTGTACTCTCCGGCTGCTCGGAGCGTAGACGTAAACGATCCTTTGTAAATTCGCCATTTAACCATGTGGGTCGATTGCTTCTGTCGGTTTTGGTTGATAGGTAGGATGAAAAGTCGACAACGTCACTACCCGGCATTTGTAAACACAAGAATAAAAAGGTCAATTCATCACCTTGTTGTTTCTTAAAGACGCGGTGCACAGAACAATGATGGAAAGTTTAAGAAGAGGTGTTCATCCACCTCGCGCTCGATCAATTACTCTTGTGATTGGGTGAGGAGGAAGGAATGTTGCTGAATGAGCGGCAAGGCAAGTTGGCGGGGACGGCCTGACGAAATGTTTTGCAATGGCAGTCAACATTGTCAAATCGCCAAAAACTATTGGGATACTAGAACTGTGGGATATTTCCCCCCCCATCCGGTTCCAAGTTGCTGTTGGAAGTACCGGAAGACCCGGTGAAGCCCGCCGGATGTGCTCGGCCCTCAACTTGCAAGTGGATCGATTGGGAAGACATCGTTGTTGGCGGTCTGTGTCCCACCTCCGCGGTGTGAAACCAAAGCTATTCAATCGTGTCGAACGTCGTCACGTGTGGTTGTCTCGTTTGTCCAACACCTATTATCGATCGCCGCTAAATTAAGAATGCAGAGAGTACACACGTCCTCAGGCACGGTATGTTTGTGCCGACACTGTGACATCTACGAACGAGGTTCATTCCCGGCGATGGGCCAGAGAAGCCGTCATGGAGGCTGTTTGTATTTTTTGTCGGTGCGGACTGTTGTTGCGGTCGTTCGGAAACTCCAAGGCTTTCATTTGTATTTGTCGACGATGGCAAAGGACGACCGCCGATTTGTTTGAATAGAAGGTATGAATATGCGATTCCGAAGTAAACCTTCACGTAAACTTCAGTGTGTCGAAGTCCGTTTTGTCAATCAACGGGTTTTTTTATCTCACAACGGTGGCAGAAGCTGTACCCACCATACCACTTTGTTTCAATTGACGTAGTCGCGTGTTCCTTGCCTCAACGGAACCAGAAGAAAAAGGCAACTGCCGCGCGAAAAACTCACCGCCACGTTCGGGACGAAAACATAGTTTTCTCGTTGCGTTTGCATGTCGACCGACAATGAGGGCGGGTTTACGTGTACCCGGCCTTTGTCTTCGCCGGTCTCCAGCGCACCGAGGTTGGTGGACGCCAAGCGTCCTCGGTGCTCGCCGACGCGAGAGGAGCCATCGCTTGCACTCTCGGTCATTCAGTTGCTGCAATCAGCCCGTCGTGGCCAGCAGCGATCATTCACCGTCCGATCGCCTGTTGTAAGATCTTTAGCCTCATCGACGCGAGAGGAGCTGTTGCTCGCACTCCCGTTCCACGATCCTCCACCGTCAAATCCCCTTTTACAAAGATCTTTCCTTCCGATCCTCGGCCCACCTCCGCAGTTCCTGTTTTTCCCGTGCCGAGCAGGTAGACATAACTATGCTACTTTTGGTTTCCAATTGTAGCTGGAAGAATGCCACTCTCTTCTGTTGGCCTTAGGCTTCCAATCCAGCCGTTGGACCGAGCTGAAATCGGAGCGTAGTGATGACGAGATCTTTCCATTGGTGCCGTTAGATCTCGCATCGGAGCAGCCAGGAAGGAGATAGGCAGTTGTCAACATTCCACCCTTGTGCCATAGTCTCCGCAGGAGATATGTGCACAACGAAAAATTCCCCCCCACGAAAACTGAACGGTTTGAGACAACGAGGCATGGGTTTGCATGTCCCGGAAAATTCCCACCCCATGCAAGCCGAGCCGAGCCAGAGAGGATCAAGAGCAAAATGGCAATAGGGGTGCAACAAAGGACTTTGTGTACCCATCCGGGCCATGCCTGGG
>SZWC01004286.1:158969-168974 GCA_023375785.1 Penium margaritaceum
ACTCAGCGTTGGCGGCGAGAGAGGGAAAACACGACATCGGCCTGTGGCACCGCCGGCTTGGTCACCTCGGCTTTGGCGCCATCATCTCCATGCAGCAGATGGTCCGCGGCCTGGAGCTCAAGGGGGTGAAGCAGCCTGGTGCATCGGCTTGTGAGAGTTGTATTGAAGGGAAGCAATCCCGCGCTCCTTTTACGGGGGAAGGGAAGGGGGCAGCTGAGCTTCTCTCACTCGTTCACTCTGATTTGTGCGGTCCCATGCCATCTCAATCCTTGTCCGGCAAGTTGTACTTTGTCACATTCATTGATGACAAGTCAAGGAAGACTTGGGTGTCCTTCCTGGCTGGAAAGGATGAGTGCTTTGATGCTTTCAAGGTGTGGATTGCTGTTGCACAGAATGAGAGTGGCAGGCGGTTGAAGGTGCTTCGCACCGACAGTGGAGGAGAGTACCTCTCCAACGACTTCCGCAACTTCCTCAAGCGTCGCGGGATCAGGCACGAGGTCACCCCACCTGGAACACCGCAGCTGAATGGCGTGGCTGAACGCGCAAACCGCACACTCATGGAGCGTGTTCGCAGCATGCTCCAAGACGCGGAGCTCCCGCCAACCTTCTGGGCGGAAGTGGTCAACACTGCCGTGTACCTGAAAAACCGGATTCCGACGTGCGCCGTGCCGCTGATGACACCGGAGGAGGCGTGGACGGGACGCAAGCCAACAGTGAAGCACCTGAAAGTCTTTGGGTGTGGCGCATTCGTGCACGTGCCTACCGGTAGCCGTAACAAGCTGGACACAAAGTTTGTGAAGGCCGCCTTCCTCGGCTACGACACCATGGGATACCGCCTCTACAACCTCCCCGCATGCAAGAGTATCCGCAGCCATGAAGTGGTCTTCCAAGAGGACGTGAAGGGCTGGACTGCGAGCCCTATGACTGCTGTTCCACTTGCTCCCGCACTTATACCTGTTGTGGGAGAAGTTCTGGTAGCAGAAGAGGATGGTGCGGAAGATGGCGGTGACAGCGGCAACGACAAGGAGGTGGAGGGAGTTGAGAAGGAGAAGGAGCCGGCAGCGGAATCTGATGAGGAGGAGCAGCAAAGCAACGTACAACATCTGCCACGACGGTCCGCACGCCTCAACAAAGGTTCAAAGGACAGCGGGGAGCCGCTGAGGCGATCCGAGCGCCTCGCAAGCAAACAGAGGCCGTTGGAGGAGCTGCTGAACCTGTGCACCGTTCCACCACCAACGGAGTCGTCTGACCTCGAGCTTCTCTTCCTCACAGTCACCGATGACCCAGCCACATTCGCTAAAGCCATGCACAGCGCCGAGGCGGCAGATTGGCGTGCCGCGGCAGACGAGGAGTATGGTGCGCTCATGAAGAACAGCACCTGGATTCTCGAGGAGGCTCCACGCGGCAGCCGGGTGATCGGGTGCCGGTGGATCTTCGGGCGCAAGCGTGGTGCGGATGGTAAGGTGCTCAGGTACAAAGCACGGTTGGTTGCAAAATGGTATGCGCAGACTGAGGGTGTGGATTACAATGAGACATTCGCACCTGTTGCAAAGTTCCCATCCATCCGAGCGATCCTCGCTCTTGCTGCTGCTATGGACTGGGAGGTGCACCAAATGGATGTGACGTGTGCATTTGTGAATGGTGACCTTGAGGAGGATGTGTACATGGAGCAGCCGGAGGGGTATGTGGTGGAGGGAAAGGAGGATTTGGTGTGAAAGCTTGTGAAGGCCCTCTACGGCCTGAAGCAAGCACCACAAGCATGGTACCACAAGATGGATGAGCAGCTGGCTGGCCTTGGCTTTGTGCGCAGTGAAGCTGACCATGCAGTCTATGGGCGCACGCAAGAGGCAAGCCAGATCATCATCCTGCTCTATGTTGATGATCTGCTCATTGCATCTGACTCCAAGTCTCTTTTGGATGATGTGAAGCAGTCCCTTGCTACCAGGTTCGACATGAAGGACTTGGGAGAGCTCAGTTACTACCTTGGCCTTCAGGTCAAGCGCAACCGGTAGCAGCAGACTTTGGAGTTGTCGCAGAGCACGTACGTGAGCGACATCGTCAAGCGCTTCAACATAGCAGGAGCGCGCAAAGTCGCGACACCACTGGAAGTGGGAGCGAAGTTGAGCATGACGCAGACTCCCCACGGCATGCAAGAGAGCAGCCGCATGGAAGCAGTGCCGTACCAAGCAGCAGTTGGAAGCCTCATGTATGCAACAGTCGGCACGCGCCTCGACATCAGCCAAGCAGTGGGAGTGTTAAGGAAGTTTTGCGCGAATCTGGGCGTGCCGCATTGGGAGGCGGTCAAGCGCGTGCTGCGCTACCTCGACAGCAGCAGCAGCCTTTGCCTCACCTTCAACGGCAAAAACAGCCCCATCCTCATTGGCTACAGTGATGCAGATTGGGGAGGTGACCTGGATACAAGGAGGTCGACCAGTGGGTTTGTGTTTGTGCTCGGGGGAGGTGCAATCAGCTGGAGGAGCAAGAAGCAAGAGTGCGTTGCCCTCTCCTCCACCGAAGCAGAGTACATTGCCCTCAGTGAAGCAGCAAAGGAAGCCGTGTGGCTGCGTGAGCTGCTGGCAAGCCTTGGACAGAAGCAGACCACAGCGACCACCATCTACTGAGACAACATGAGCGCCATTGCTCTGACCAAGAACGCAGAGTTTCACGCCTGCACCAAGTACATCGACCTGCGGTACCACTTCATCCGTGAGCTCGTGGCAAAGCAGGTGGTGCAGATCAAGTTCTGCCCTTCAAGCATGATGCTGGCAGACTTTCTGACCAAGCTGCTGGCAGCGCACCGCTTTCAGCAGCTGAGGGGACAGTGCGGACTTGTGTGATTTTTATTCTCAGAAAGTGGGAGAATGATGGATATGAGAGTGCCAGAAAGTGACAAAAATAGGTTGCTCGATAAAAATCATCTGGCATGACAGTTTCATAAAGGATGTTTCACAGGTTCTATTGCACTTTACAGAACTCGATTTGGAGTCTGTTTGAGTGAGATATGGATTTCCAAAGTTTGGAGATCATGGGTCGGGTTCAAGTGACGACCTGAGCACTTTGAGCTCAAAAGGCGGCAGGATTATTGGCCAGGACGGCTGAGAGCGGCCTTCAAGGAGAAAAGACGGCTGGAGGACATCCAAGAGACTTCAAGGAAGGACCAGTCCATGATTATTAGCCGTGCAGGCTGTGCGAGAAATAATTCTCTTGTGTGACAAGGTGACTGCCGCTCATCCCGCTAGGCTAGGAGTGTGCTAGAGGGTGAGCTTTGACAGAGTGGATCTCAGTGCTCCCTTAGCCAAATGAGGCATATAAGGGCTTGTTAGAAATCTGTGATGATGTACTTTCTCATTCAAGAGTCGATTCAGACATTCGCATTCTCCGCAGACCTACATTCGCTTCCGTAATTTCTGTCTGTACAACCTGCAACTCCCTCTCACAAACAGTTGGTCCTGCCTAGGCGGCTCTTAGTGAGCCTTATCACCTCCCTGAGGGCTGCCCCAGTTTCCATCACTCTTCACTCTTGCCTCCCTTCCTCTCTGTCTCTTGTGTTCCCTTCCACCACTCTCCCCCCCTTCTCCTTCTCTGTCCTCTTCCACCCTCCACTCCCCCACCCCCATCCATCTCCTCCACTCCCCCCCCCCTCTCTCTCTCTCTCCTCTCCTCCTCTCGCTCTCTACCATCTTTCTCCTCCTTTCTCCTCCTTCCTCCAGCCTTGGGCCTATTCCTTCTTCATTCTCTCTCTCTCTCTCATGCCTCTCTCCCGCATCGGCGTCCCTCACCTCTTCTTGCTACGCCTGCGGCCCTATCGTCTCCTCCACTGCTCCATCGGCTCCATCAGCATTGGCTTGGCGCCCTAACCTTGGTCCGTTGCACCCGGGGGTTTCCCTCCCTTCGTTGGCCGCCGCCCCCTGGCTCCCCCTTCCTGTCGCTCCTCCACCGACACGTGGTGCTGCTTGCCTCCTCGTTGCCGTTCCCTCCGACCCCCGAGTGTCCTTTCCCTTCGGTGTGTCTCGGTTTGGGTCGTTCGCTGCTGCCACCTCCTCCCCCTCTTCTCGCCTCCATTCCTTTCGGCTCCGCACCTCCACCACCTCTCCATCTCCCCTTTTTCTACCCTCTCTCCCTTCTCCTCCTTTCTCCGCCCTCTCTTCCTCTTCTCTGGCTCCCTCTCCCTCTCCCTCCTTTCCCCGCTCTTTCCCCCTCTCTTTCCTCCTTGCCCCTCCTCGTCTTACGCCTTCCCTCTTCCCCACCTCCCTCTGGACTCTTCTCTTACTCTATCCCTTCCATTCTTCTTCCCCTCTGTCTCCCACCCTCTCTCCTCTCTCTCCTTTTCTCTCTCCCCCACGCCCTTTCTCACTCCCTCTCCTAGCGCTCTCCGCCTCCTCTCTCTCTCTCTCTCTCAACCCTCTCTGTCCCCCTCCTCTCTGCTCTCTTCCCCCTCTTTGCCTCCTCGTAGGTCCTCTCCCCTTCCTTCTCCTAGACACTGCTTCTCTTCATGCTTCCTCCTTCCTCCCTCCCCTCCTCCACCCCTTGGCTTCTCTCCCTCTCTCTTTGTCTCTTTCCCTCTCTCACCCACTCCTTCCCGTCCTCTATTTCTTCCCTGTTCCTCTTCTTGTCCTCTTTTTTCCTCTCTACCCTCCTCCCCTGCTCCTCGCCTGCCCCTCCCTCTTCATCCCTCCTCTCCTTGCTCTTGATCCCTATCCCTCCCCTCCCTTGTGTTCCCTCCTCTTTTCTCTGTAGTGCTCCCCGTTCACCCTCGTGTCATGCTCCTGTGTTCGCGACCCACTCCTTTCCGCCAGTTGGCGCTGTGATGGTTCCATCCGTCCGTCCATCATTTGTTCTGTTTGCTAGTGCCCTCTCCTGCTGCTCCCCTCCTTCCCCTCCCTCCTCTAACGCACTCTCCTAAATTACCACCTGACACCATGGTTCACCCCTCCCCTCCGCTAAATGTTCGCTCCTCTTGTAGTCGTTCTTTCCTGGCATCCCTTCCCCTTGGTCTACGCCCAGCAACGTCATGGAGGATCTCCGCCTCTCTCGTGCCTTGGCTGCTGCGGCTACAGCCCGTGCAACCTGCGAGCAGGCATCCCCTCATGACATCTCCTCACGTGCCTCGAGCCCTCCTGCCTCTGTTGACTCTGGCCTCGTTGACGACTCAGTCGTCCTCTCTCCTCGTTCAGTCGCTACGACCGCCGTCACTGCAGCTCTCCAGGCGCTCCGTGCCCCCCCTTCGCCGCCCCTCCGCCACCCACCTCCCGCCCACACCCCTTAGTTCCCCTTTTTCAGCAGCCATCCTTGACGTTGTTGCATTTTGTCCCACCGATACGCCCCCTGTCGTTCCCTTGGTCCACCCTATCGGTACTGTCGACCCTGTCCTTCGTGGCGCTGACGCCCCCTAAGAACCTGTGTGCAGTGCCGTCGCCCCCGGCGGTGTCGTCGCTGCCAGTGGTGCTGTCGCCCCCGGCGGTGTCCCTACCGATGGTGTTGTCGCCCCTGGCGGTGTCGTCGCCCCTAGTACTGCCGTCACTCCTGGCGGTGCCGTCGCCCCGTGCGGTGCTGTGGCCCCCGGTCGTGCCGTTGTCCACGGCGGTGTTGTTGCTCCCGGTGGCGCCCTCGCCCCCAGCCGTGCCGTTGCCCCTGGCGTCGTCGTCGCCGTCGGTGGTGACGTCGTCCCCTGCGGTGCCATCGATGCCGACGGCGCTCTTTCCGCTGGTGGTGCCATCCTACTTGTTGGCGCTATACCAGCCAGTGGCGCCGTCCCGGCCGGCGATGACCTCTCGGTCGGTGGCGCTGTCCCTGTTGGCGCCCCTCCCCTTGGTGACCCGGTCACTGTCCTTGCCCGCACAGAGGCTCGCCTTGATGCCATGACACTCGCGGTCGCTCAGCTAGCGCGTCTTGGTCTCCACCCCCATCCCGCTACATTGCTCCCCTTGACTCCTGCTCCTGGACACATCCCAGGCACCCCGTTTCCCGACTGGTCCCCCCGCTTCGTGTCCTGGGCCTACATGCATGGCCTCTGGGAGCACAATGACCCCTCTCCCTCCCTTCCCCTCTCTCATCCTGATCGCAACACTCTTGCCTTCCACCTCCTCTATTCCGCTCCCCCTTCTGTCGCTCTTTGCCAACTCGATCGTTTTGCGTCGACTGCCACCCTTCTCGCTTGTCCTCGTGAGACATGGACTGCCCTTCTGGCTCTTTACTCTTCTGACTCCTTCTGCTCTGCCACCTCTCTCCTTGTTGATCTTTGGGCTCTCCGCTACCATCCTGAAGAGTCCTTGCGTGCCTATGTGGGCCACGCGAAGCTTCTGCAGAGCGAGCTTCTCACTGCAAGCGCCTCCTTGACGGATCAGGCTTTTGTCACATCCGTCGTCGCTGGTCTCGGACCTAATTTCTCTGGTTTTCTCACTTCCTTTCCCCTCGCCCTCACCCTCCAGGTCGCGTATCAGATTCCTGGGGCAGTTTTGCCAGTGCTGCTGGACGGTCTCTGCTCCTTCCAGGCGGTCTCCCTGCCTGCCGCCCCTCTAGCTGAGCCCGTCCTGTACGATGCCTCCCCGGACTCCTCCCACCTCTGGCGGCTCATGCCCTTACTGTTCGTGCTCCGCGTGGCGGAGGTGGTAGTGGTGGTGGTGGCGGAGCTCGTCCATCCACGTGTTGGAACTGCGAGGTTGTGGGCCATCGTCACGATGCGTGCCCACTCCCCCCAGTCCCTGATCTTCGCGAGCACATTGCGCGTAAGCGTGTCCTCCTCTGTGGTTATGCATTTGTTGCCCCTGGCGGTCCTCCACCTGCTGCGGTCCCCGGCGCTCCTCCGATTGCCGCCCCCGTCCTTCCACTGCCAGTACCTACAGCCCCTCCTCCACTTACGGAAGATGCGATCATTGCCCTCATTCGTCACGTCCTGGCTGAGGGTGTCCTTGGCGCCCGCCGCCCGCTGGTACTTCTCCTTTGTTTGATCTTGTCGTTTCCCATGCCTCTTTTCCCGCTTCTCCTACCGTTCCCTTGCCTGATCCTTGCCCATCTCCCCCCTCCCCTCACACGACTGCATACTGTCTCCTCTCTGGCACCGAGCGTATTGTGGCCTCGTCTTGGGTGATAGACGGTGTCGCGACCGGTCACATGTGTCCCGTTCGCAAGCTGTTTACTGACTTTAGTCTAGTCTCTGTGATCACTTCGATCTACACTGGTGAAGGGGCCCCTCTCCCCGTGCTCGGTGTTGGCATTTTCTGCTTGACCTCCTCGGCCTTTTCCCTCACCTTTTCCTCCGTTCTCTATGTCCCGGCTCTTGTTTTTTTTCTTCTATTTGTTGACTTTGGACTTGTGCAGGTTCTCCACCACCTACACCCTCGGTCCCGACACCGTCACTGATCGCTCCAGTGGTCGCGTCGTACTCTGCGGTCACCGGCCTTGTGGCGAGGGCCCCACAAGTTTCTCGGTCCGCACTCCGTCTCTGCGCCCGCGGCTGATGTTGTTGCCCTTGTCACTCTCTCTCTCGCTCGGCTCACTCACACCTTCTTCATCGTCACCTTTGCCATCTTCCATCCCCTGCTGTGGCCTCCATCCCCCGCACCCTTCCCGTTGATGGCCCGTCCGACCTGTCATTCCGGACCCCTTGCGCTACCAATTGCACCTTTTATGCAGTCAGCAAGATGCATCGCCTTTCTTTTCCCTCCTACCTCTCTCGCGCATCTGCTCTTCTCGAGCTCGTGCATGCTGACATCCTTGGTCCTCCCCATGAGGAGTCTCTCGCTGAGCATGCCACATATGTCCTCAGCTTGATCGATGACTATTCTCGTTACGGGTCTTCGTTCTTCGGGTAAAGAGCGATGCTGCTCAGACCATCTAGTCGTGGTACGCGTTTGCGCAGAGACAGAGTCATCACCAATTGATGCGCTTTCAGTCTGACCGCGGTGGCGAGCTTTTTGGTGACACAACATTGTTCTTTGTCCGCGGGGGTGTGGTTCATGACCTCTCTGCCCCCTATTCTCCACAACAAAATAGGGTCACTGAGCGCTGGAACCGCACGCTCGTTGAGGGCATCCGCACGATGATGGCTGAGGTTGACTTCCTTGATTGTAACTGTAGCTTCTGGTTCGAGGCGGCTTGTTATCGCACATGGGTTTGAAACCGGATCCCGCATGGTCCTCTTCCCCCGACACCACGTCATTCCAGATTTTCTTTGGTCGACGTGCCGACCTTAATCAGGCTATGGTTTGGGACACCATGGCTACCGTCAACCTTGCTCACCATTCTCGGTCTGGCAAGCACGATCAGCCTGGCCGCCTCTGCGACACCCTTTGGGTTACGCCTCATTCTCGTACACACCACTTCTGGGACCCGGTCGCCCATCACCTCATCAAGTCCTGTCACGCATATTTTTTCAAGCAGATGACTTACGGTGCTTCCGCACTGATCGCTGTCTCCCTCCCCCGATCTCTGCCACGACCTACACCTCCGATTGCCTTGTGGTCGCTGGTGCCCCTTCCCCTTCTTTGCCTCCCTCGGTGATCACCTCCTCGTCTCCTCCGCGTCCAGCTACCCGCCGTCCTCCCTTCGTACCCCCTTTGTCCGTCCCGCCGCCGACCTCTCACCCCTTCCCTCTGCTCCCAACCTCCTTCGTGCCCTCTTCGTCTACCCTACCGCCCCGTCCTGCGACTCCTTCCCTTTCTTCCCCGGTCATTCCCGCCTCCACGGGTGGGCCTCCTCCCATGTCCGTCTCCCCTCCTCTCCCCCCTAGTACTTTACCCTCTACCTCACCTCCCGTCCCACCTCCCCTCTCTCCTCTCGCTCTATCCCCCACACCTCCATCTCCTCCCCCGCCTCCTTTACCCCGCTCTCACACCGCGGTGGTCCACCGTCTGTCTCTCCCCTCCCTCCCCTCTTGCCGTCTCTCGTGCTGTCTCCTGTCTCTCCTCCCGGCTTCCCCCCCNTACTTTACCCTCTACCTCACCTCCCGTCCCACCTCCCCTCTCTCCTCTCGCTCTATCCCCCACACCTCCATCTCCTCCCCCGCCTCCTTTACCCCGCTCTCACACCGCGGTGGTCCACCGTCTGTCTCTCCCCTCCCTCCCCTCTTGCCGTCTCTCGTGCTGTCTCCTGTCTCTCCTCCCGGCTTCCCCCCCTCCTCTCCTCCGATCCCCCCTGCTCTAACCACGGCCCAGGCTATGGGGTCCCCCCGTACGATTTCCCCCACTCGCTGTGTGGATCCTATTATCCTCTCTATTGAGGATGTCCCGGAGGACACCCCTCTACATGTGTCCTCCCCTGTCGATCTCGTGGGAGATCCCGTCCTCATAGCTGTGATGTCGCCTCCTCCGTCCTCACCCCTTGTTGCCTCCTCTGCCCACCCCTCACCTCTTCTTCCTCTTGTCAACGTCCTCTCTCGAGAGACCCTTCCCCCCCTTCCTCCTTCTCCATCTCGGTCCCCTTTGCCGTCCACTCCCCTCTCTTCTCCATCTCCTCCTCCGGCAGTTTCCCCATGTCCACCCGTCCCCAGCCAAGATTCCCTTCTAGGTGTCCCCTCTCGTGGATGCACACGCATGCTGCCTGGGCTCGTCCTTCCATCCCTCCTCCCCCCCCTCCTCTCTCCCCCCGCGCACTTCTTCCTGTTCCTCCTACCTCTAAGTCTCCGCTACCTCGTTCCGTCCTGGACACTCCTCCCTACTCACCTGTTTCTTCCTGCACCCGCTCTTGCATCACTCATGCTCTTACCTACGCCTCTGTCCCTCTCCCCACCGTCCCTCTGCCTCCCTCCTCATCCCCTCTCTCTTCTCCCACTCAAATCGTTCCTCCCTCGGTCTCTTCCACATCACCAATCCCCGCGTTGTCCCCTCCCTCTCCCTCCCGGGTCTCCTCTGTTCCTCTTCCCCCTTTCCCCTCCGTCCTACCTCCTTCCTCCTCTTCTCCTCTCCCTTGCCTGCTTCCTACCATTGTCGTGTCATCACCCATTTCTCCCCTGCTCGTCCTCCTGCTCCTCTTCCTGCCTCCTTGTTTGCCACCCCTCCACCTCCCCCC
>SZWC01004287.1:76066-88013 GCA_023375785.1 Penium margaritaceum
GCTGGCCGGAACCAATGCGCACAAAGTAAACAGAGCCGACAGGACCCAAGGAGACAAAAGCGGACCGAACAGAGGTCATGTGATGGGTGGCTCCGGAGTCGAGGACCCAGAAGCCACCAGAGACACGGACATTGGGAAGGACGCCACAGGTGGCAACAATGCCGACGGAGGACGGGGATGAGTCACATGCAGCAAGACAACAAGGGAGAACGACAGACTGCCAGTGCTCGACCCAAGGAACAGACGAGGATGGAAACCCAAGAACGTGACCGGGGGGGTCCCCACGAAGGACGGTGTCAGTCTGACAGGCAAGACCTCTGGCCAACAAAGCCACACTTTCACTACCCTGATCACAAAGGTGAAGACGCTGGAGGAGAGACTACTCCAGTTGGCGCTCGCTGTCGACGGAGGCTGTAGATGATGGGGCAGGCACGCTCGAGGGAGAGGCGAACCACGAAGGAGGGACGTAGGTCGAGGAAGGTGGGCCCGCAAAAGCGGGCGCTCCATAGGGCGGCTGCCAGCCCCAAGGATAGGCGGATGGACGCCGGCGACACCGGCAGTGGAGTAGGCCTGAGCTGGGGAGGGACTAGCAGACGAAGTAGAGCTGGAGCTGGAGCTAGAGCTGACGCTGGGAGAAGAAGAGGAGGACCCGCTGGTGCGTGCCCAATAAGCACGCATGGCGCGTGCGAGGCGGATGTCATCAGGGGGTGCAGGGCACTTACGAGCGGAGTGCTAAGAGGAGCCACAGTTCTAGCACACCACCTCACCAGGAACACGAGACGGTGTAGCAGATTTTCCCTTCCCTTTGCCTTGCCCACGACCGCGTCCACGTCCAGGACCCTGGGAGGCAAGGACCGTGGCCGTAGAGGAAGAAGAGGAAGAAGAAGGCGATGGAGACGAGGCCGATGGAGCAGCGGAGGAAGAAGTGGAGGTGGCGATGGAGACGGCGGCCACTCCTGCGATTGCAGTGCGATGAAGGCGCTTGTTTTGGAGGCTCATCCACCACGCTGCAAGCCTATCAGCGACAAAGTCCCAGAGGGCACCAACGCCTGGAGGGGAATCGGGTGGAACAGGCTGGGAGGCAAGACGCTGCAGCTCGTCTGCTTTGACATCACGGAGAAGGTCGGACAGCTCTAGGATTAACCCGTTGACCATGGTGTGCACGGCTGACAGTTGACCTGGTGCGGCCTTATCAAGTTCGCGAAGGAGCTTGAGCCCGCGTGCCCAATAGGCATTGGCTGACTCGTCCGCTCCCATTAAGAGCGTGTTGAACTAAACGGTGAGAGCACTTTGTGCCGCCTGACCTGTGACTGTCGTGCGCCGACGAAGCATGGTGTACGCACCGACTGGGTCAGCCAGACGCCGAACAGTGGGGTTAGTATTGTAGGTGCCAACCTCGTCGACGAGTGTCTCAGGGGCAGCAGCAATGAGGGCGCAGACAGCGCAAGCAGACTTGTCAGCGACAGGGGTGAAGGAAGGTATGGCAAGGAAGTAGTATTCCCAAAGACGTTCTCCCTGGGCCCATACACTAAACCGGGTCTCCCAGGAAGAGAAAGCAAGTCTAGTAGAAAAGACAGGAGGCTGGGAGAAGAAGTCATGCTGGTGGGAGACTGCGGCAGGAGAGACAGTAGTTGGGGTGACAGCAGGGTTAGAGGCAGCAGATTTAGCACCAAGTGGGGTGGAAGAGACACCGGCACCGGTGCCAGCAGAGGAGCTAGCGAGCAGGAAAGAGGCAGCAGGCAGCCGCTTGAGCACAAGCACAGCCACCTCATCTGCGAAGGCGGCGCGATTGTCATTCGCGACTTTGAGACGATCTTCAGCATCACGCTAAGAGTCGCGAGCGAGGCCTAGCAGGCGCTGAAGGTCTGCTATGACCGACTCATCGTCACCAGGCATGGTGACGACTAATGGGCCCTGCCGAGAAAATTTGGGCAGAGTTTCCCCCGCCCCAGTGGGCGTGGGAAAACTAGGAATGCCTTAGGCACGATGAATATGTGCTACAAGACAGCCCAACCCAAATCACACAGACAAGCCACCACAGAGAAAAGAGACAGAGGGCGGGAGAAGGGAGATGCAGACAAGGAGACCCCACGAGGCGTGTGAGGGGCTGCACAAAAGAGCAAGAACAGGTAAGACAATAGAAGCAGCTGCAGCGAAGAGCACAGAGACGCAAGATGCAACCGACACAATCAGTGCCAGGCAGCCTGTGGTGAAGGCCGCGCCAACGGTAGGAAGGATCGCCGCTGCAACGACGGCCGCTGTGACGAGTGTGGTGATGTCAGAGGGTGCAGATGCGGATGCTGCAACAGCGACGGCTGAGGAAGTACGAATGGCCGTAGCTGTAGTGGATACGGCAGAAGCTGCAGAAGCTGTTGCAGAGGCCACAAATGATGCAGCTGACGCTAGCTGTGTCCCAATGTCAGGCGCTGCCGCAGCCAACGGTCCAGCTACAACGGCCGCCTCAGTGTAGGACTTAGTGGCGCAGCCAGCTGACGTTGATGCAAGGGCATGTGCTGCTCTAGCTGTGGCGGCAAAGGTGGCAACAGCTGCAGGTGCCGCGTCTATCACGGCGGACGTGGTACGTGTGAAGGTGCGACCGAGCTCTAGCTCGTCCTGACGCCAAGTTGAGTGCGGCGACGCAGCAGCGGCATGAGTGTGTCAACGGCGGCCTGCGCCAGTGAACCTACGGTTAGCGTGTGGGTCCTGTCAGGGCTCAATACATTACGATCCCAACCCCCCCTTCCCTCCCCCCTCCCCACAATGTGGGGGTGGACCGCCCGCACTCGAATCTGGCCTGCCCGCCGCGCTTTGACGAGCCATTTTTTCCTGGGCAATTTGCGTATACAGCAGAGTTCTTAAAAGGGTAGATGGAGGGATCACCCACGGAATTTGATTATGTAAATACCCTACCCAGCATTTGGAAGAATAAAACTCCCCTACCCAGTGACCTGAGAAAACTGAAATTTCACCCAAAAACAGCGAGAAAACGCGGCATGTCGACGCTGCATGAGATGCAGCGTGGAAATGGTGATGTCATCAATCTCTCCGAACATTGACAAACCCCTCATTTGAAGGGTTTGTGAATGTTCGTGGGGGGAAAGGGGTGGGGGGGGGGTCGCCTATGATTTGCATGGGGGGTCTGAGTGTAGGCTGCTGTGCTAGACAAGTAAGCAGCAGCTGGGGTGAGGCTTGGAAGACACCAAGCAAGCAATGGTGTTAACGTGGAAGTCTAGACGTAAGTGAGTGAGAAAAACCCGACGGGTCACAAGCAATGAGGTGGTAGCCGTCGGGTGGGGGGGAGCGAGCGAGCGAGCAGCGAGCTCGATCTTGCACGCTCTCTCCCAAGTTCACTGAACTAAACTAAACTACCCGCTAAAAGTTGCAACCTGTCAACTAGGTCACTGGAGGGAAGACAGGCCAAAGAATAGGCCAGAGTGTGAACCCGACGCAAATGTGTGTGCACAAATGCACACCAGCCAGAGACACGTGAGATTTGATGCCCGGCTGAGAGACTCGCTGTGAAGTCATGCCACCATGGCGTAGCAGCCAGCAGGGGTTGCCTCTCTCCAGTTAGTCACCTGTGTCAGTGAGGTGAGTGTGCAACNCACTGAACTAAACTAAACTACCCGCTAAAAGTTGCAACCTGTCAACTAGGTCACTGGAGGGAAGACAGGCCAAAGAATAGGCCAGAGTGTGAACCCGACGCAAATGTGTGTGCACAAATGCACACCAGCCAGAGACACGTGAGATTTGATGCCCGGCTGAGAGACTCGCTGTGAAGTCATGCCACCATGGCGTAGCAGCCAGCAGGGGTTGCCTCTCTCCAGTTAGTCACCTGTGTCAGTGAGGTGAGTGTGCAACGAGGCCACACGTTACCGTGTGGTACTGACACAAACCCAACATCGAGACTCCCCATGCGTTGGGCTCCGCTACTACGGGTGAGAAGATGCGTGGAAGCTTCCTAGCAACACAGCCGCTGACGAGGCGTTAGTGCCTGGTTAGACGGTGACGACAGTCACAGGTCGTGCACACAACGGCAAGGGTTTGGCTAGGAGACACAAGACAAAGTGTCAGAATGCGTCAATAGCACATGTAGAGAGAGATAACAAATGACAGGTCCAAGGCATAAATACCTGCCGCGGCGCACGGCGGGTGTCGCACGCGGCAATCCAAGAGCTGTCCTAAAACCGGCCCAAAACCACTGTTTTGGTGGTAACTCTGCGCACACATGTCAGAATGCTACGTCGTCTGAACCTAGACATGTAGAATCAAAAGACGGACGCTACGACTAGTCAAATACATGCATCCATCATCAGACGGTGGACATACAATGGAAAAAAATGCAAAAGGGCTCATGGTCAGTCCGTCGAAAGACGCTTGCAAGCTGTAAAAAAGACAGCAGAGAGTCCTGTCAGCATCTGGGGCTCTAGAACAGTAGTCAGCCACCTCCAAGCCGGTAGTCCGCCGCCAGTCATCGTACCGGTGTCACCAAGGCCCGCCTCAGGGATCTGCACGAGTATGGATATGGCCGAGTGGTCATAATAAACTGTACACAAACGTCACAAATCACAACACTGTCACATGACCCGATGGTGCGCATGTCCATACATGTGCAGCACTGGTACAAACACAATAGTGAGTGACACTAACAGATGAGGCACAGACGCATATCCCACACTCAACCACCCTCAGGCATGGGGCGAATGCAATAACTAGGAACCTTCCTAGGACTAGCATGTGAGAGCATGCATTAACGGGCAAGTTGTTGTTGACGCCATGGATGCGGGAACACTTGCCTTCATTAGCTCAATTGAACCAAAAAGAAAGAGTGAGAGAAGCGAGAGAGACTTAGTGACCGGTGAGTGTGCACTCGCCACGGGCATCACGCCCAGGGGAATGCACACCGCCACCCGGGGGTCGAGCCCGACTACTCGGCATAAAACTGAGCGGCGGCTACTCACCATGGCACGGGCAAAACCCGGCAAGGTGGCCCCCAAGGATCAGCACCCGGGTAATGCAGCTCCACTCAAGACACTCAAGGCAAGCAAGATACAGGGCACGGCAGTTAGAGAGTACGGGCCCTAGCATCTATCCCACATGTAATAAGGGTCAGGTCACGGCCATGAAAGTGTCAGACGACACTCCTGGAAGAAGCACGCCCGAGATGTCAGCCATGGTAGAATAGCTTGGCGTCTCTCCGAGTGAGGCCATGTCAATCAATCTGTACAAGTGTGTGCATGGAGGTGGAGACAAAAGGAAGAGATGTGTGAGTGACCAACGAACTTCAACACTCCCCCATGACCCACAGGCAATCACCCCCGCACACATACAAGCTCATGAGAACAGAGGACTGGGGAGACACATTCAACCAGGGTTATGGGGACAGATGATACCAACAGCATGAGCAGCACTTCTGAAGACGTTACGACTGAGAGCCTTGGTAAGAAAGTCTGCTCTTTGAGATCGTGTGTTGACCCACGCAACTCGGACAATGCCAGCAGCGATGCACTCACGAACAAAATGATGCTCCACATTAATGTGCTTGGTGCGTGAGTGATGCATGCCACTGTTTTTGGCAATGGCCTTGGTGCTTTGATTGTTACAACGCAGAGTGATGCAACGAATGGGGACAAGCAAGCGCTGGAGAAGACGACACAGCCAGACGGCCTCACATGTGCCTGCGCCAAGTGCCACATACTCAGCCTCAGCAGTGCTGCAAGCGACGCAGCCCTGTTTGCCACTTTTCCATGAGACCGCTGTTCCACCAACCATGAAGATGTAACCTATGCGGCTGCGTGCATCAGAGTCATGTGCCTAGTCACTATCAGTGAAGTCGTCGACCACAAGAGAGGGTTGTGCCCGGAAGAAGAGACCGACACGTGATGTGGAGAGAGCATAGCGCACAACTCGCAAAGCAACTTCCAGTGCTGCTCTCGTGGACACTGGGAGAACTGAGACAGGAAGCTGACGGCAAAAGCCACATCGGCCCGGGTGGTGGTAGCAAGGTACATCAGCGACCCTATGACTCTCAGATAGGCAGTATCGTCAACTTTCTTCCCCAGTGTGGATGGATCCAGGGACTTCAGCAGTGACTGCCCAGCAAAAGTCATGGGTGTAGAGGCGGAGGGTGCTGCAGTGAGGAGAGCATGGAAGCGCTCCCCCAGGCTGCGGACATACGCAGCCTAGTGCACGTGTAGAGTGCGGCGTGCTCGGTCTCGCTCGAGCTCCATGCCCAAGAAGACTCGAGCCGGTCCCAAGTCTTTCATCTTGTAGGCTGCTTGGAGGAGGGACTTAGCCGCGGAGACTGCGGACATGTTGGGAGATGCAATGAGGAGATCGTCAACATACACGAGAATGGCCACCAACGGCTGTGAAGGGGGACTGAGAAACAGGGCAGGGTCCACTGGACTTCTTCTGAAGCCACCCTTTTCNGCGGACATACGCAGCCTGGTGCACGTGCAGAGTGCGGCGTGCTCGGTCTCGCTCGAGCTCCATGCCCAAGAAGACTCGAGCCGGTCCCAAGTCTTTCATCTTGTAGGCTGCTTGGAGGAGGGACTTAGCCGCGGAGACTGCGGACATGTTGGGAGATGCAATGAGGAGATCGTCAACATACACGAGAATGGCCACCAACGGCTGTGAAGGGGGACTGAGAAATAGGGCAGGGTCCACTGGACTTCTTCTGAAGCCACCCTTTTCCAGAGTTGCTGTGATCTCTTGATTCCAGCAGCGGGGTGACTGCTTGAGCCCATAGAGAGCTTTACGCAGTCGCCACACACGGTTTGTGCCATCTGAGAAACCTGGTGGCTGGACCATGTAGATCTCCTCATCCAATTTACCGTGCAAAAAGGCATTGTTGACGTCCATCTGCTCCAACTCCCAGTCGTGCTGAGCGACTAGACTGAGCATTGCCCTGGTCGTGGTGTATTGGCCTACTGGCACGAATGTCTCGTCAAAGTCCACTCCTGGAATCTGAGAGAACCCCTTCGCAGTGAGTCGTGCTTTGTACCTTTCCACCGTGTTGTCTGGGCGAAGTTTGCGACGGTATGCCCACTTAGCCGCAACGAGCTTGCGGCCTGGGGGTAGATCCACCAACTCGTACACATTGTGCTCTGACAATGCGTCGAGTTTAGCCTTCATGGCCTGCTCCCATAGAGAGGAGTCTCTGGCTGCACGCGCTACCTGTACTGTGAAAAATTCCGGTGGAAGAGTAGAGAGGCCAGCTGTGGAAAAGCAGGGGGCAACATACCCAGCAACTGACGATGAGAGGGCAGAGTGAAACTCCTGCTCAACCAAGGAGTAGCCGTGGGTCGTGCTGGGGTTGACGACACAAGCTATGACAGACAGACCAGAGGTTATCAAACCGAGAGCACGGAGGCCCGGGTCACCAGAAATGACAGGATGGGATTGAGAAGGGAGAGCACGAAGACGACCTCCACGTGTGTAGGGTGACACGGGTGGAACAGACTTCGTGGAGACAGACGGACCCGGGACAGGGGAGGTGTCATGTGTAGTGTCGATGGGAGAAGCTCGTTGCACAACAGCAGGTGGAGAGACAAGTGCAGAAGGAGTGTGTGCCGAGATCGCTGGAGAGGCGGCGTCAGGAGAAGGGGAGTGTGAAAGAGGAGGAGAGGAGCTGGGCAGCGCAGAGGCAGCGGGAGAGACAGGTGGTACAGCATGGGAGACAGGCTGCACACCGGAAGAGGGAGAGGACGCGACGGGAGGAGATGGAGAGGGGGCCAGGGGACTTGCAGAGGGAAGAGTAGAAAACTCAGAAGGAGAGGACAGACCACCCCCAGCCCGACCAAGTGCAGGAGAAGGCCCAGAGAAACAAGAGACGTCGCGTTCGAACAAGTGTTCAAAGAACAGGGCATCTCGAGACTCGATGACGCGGCTGCGGGAGGGGTCCCAGAACCGCCATGCTTTTGAGAAGGGGAAGACCCCGAGGAAGATACAGAGACGACGACGGGGGGAGAGTTTGCCATCGCGGTGGTCGGCTGGAAGCCAGACAGAGGGAATGCAGCCCCAGACACGCGCAAGGCGCAAGTCAGCACGACGACCTGTCCAGTGTTCAAAAGGAGTGACAGTGTGAGGGAGAGGACCATGAGGGATCCTGTTCCACACCCACGTCATGTAGGGCATGGCTTCAAAAGCGAACAACGGAGATTGACCGGACACAGCAAGAACAGAGCGTACACCGTCAGCAAGCATCCGGTTCCAACGCTCAGACACACCATTTTGTTGCGAGGTGTACGGAGCTGTACACTCAAGGCGAACCCCACGAGATTCGAGAAAGCGAGAAGTGGGGCCAAGAAACTCACCGCCACGGTCACTACGAAACACTCGCAGAGGACGGAGACAGGCACGTTCTGCCTAAAGAAGCCAATCCTGAATGGCATCAGTGACATCACTTTTGTGGCAGAGGGCAAAGACCCAACGGTAGCGTGAAAAGTCATCAGTGAGACAAAGAGCATAGCGACCCAGACCACCCAGGAATGTGTGAGGAAGAGGACCCATCACGTCAGCGTGAACAAGGTCAAGAGGGTGAGAGGTAGTGGACTCAGAGGAGTTGAACGGAGACCGGTGCATTTTGCCAGAGGCCCAGTCAAGACAATCGGTGGAACATGGGGGCGCAAAGGTGGCGGGATCAAGTCCGACAGAAGGATGGAGGCGCAGGAGGAGTTGGATGGCAACAGTGTGAAGATGACACAGTCGGCGATGCAAGAGCGCAGAGTGAGCAAGAGACAGGGATGGTGCCACATGAACGAAGGCAGACGCAGCGGAAGACGAGGGAAGGGAGAGTGGCACACGAAAAATTCTGTCACAGCGTATGCCGCGGAGAACAACATGTCCAGATGAGCATACAGAGATGGAGGCAATGCCACAACTGGACGAGAATTCCATGCCGTGATCATCGAGGGTGGTGACAGAGAGCAGACTGACCTCCAGATCGAGAACATATAACACTTCAGGGAGATACACAGTACCACCAGGGTCAACAAACTTGACAACGCCAATGCCATGAACGTGAAGGAGCTGACCTGAGCCAGTGCGGACAGAGCGGACAGAGCCAACTGGGCCAAGGGAGACAAAGGACGAACGACAGGATGTCATGTAATGAGTGGTCCCTGAATCAATGATCCAGAGGCCTGGAGCCGCACGAGTGGTTGGGAGAACAAGGCAGATAGCAACAGAGCCATGAGACGACAAGGGAGAGGGGGCGCCAAGGCGTGTGGGAAACGTATGAGACTGCCAATCCTCAATCCAATCACGAACATCAGGCATGTCCCCTTGCACCCCACCAGATGCTTCACCCCAGAGAGTGGCATCAGACTCATAGATAGACACATGACACTAAGCCTGCACACCGAATCCGGTTCCCGAATCCTAGCCTGGATTCGGATTCGCGGTTCGAATCCACTGTCTGGATTCGGATTTGCGAATCCGAATCCAGGATTCGCGAATCCTGGTAGATTCCCGAGTCTAGACAAATCCAGTCATTTTTGCTCTTTCTTTCACTTAGTGGAGGGGTTAGAGTTCAATGTTGAGTGAGGTTTCTGAGGTCCTCTTTAGCTCTTTAGATTTTCTGACAAGGAGCATGATGGTGGAAAGTGTGGTTTTTTTTGCAATGTCACATGAACTGTTTTGCTCCATGCATGACTGGTAACATGACAACATCATGATGATATGCCTTCCCTTCTACAATTGCTAATATTGCTAACATCACAGCATGACGGCATGTCTGCCCTCCTACGTTTGCAAACATTGCTAACAACTTCACAGCATGACGGCATGCCTGCCCTCCTACATTCTCTACTCACTACCTACATCATCATCACATGCACCATCACCCTCAACATCGCCACGAGCAATGAGCTCATCATCCATGACATCCTCATAGTCAAGACTGTCATCACCCTCTTGAACCTGCTCTTCATGTGCAACCTGCGCTGGTCGACGGAGGAGATTCACACGCTTCTCTTCTTCCTCCAGATCTGGAGCAACGTCGCTATTGGGTGTGACTAGGAAGTTTTCCAAGAGAGGCTCGTTCACCCATGACTTCAGCAGCATGAGATTCTCGATAGTTAGGTCGACGAGTGACTGACAAAAGTCTGTGATGATGTGCCGACCCAGTGAGAAAAGGCGCTCCGATGGTGTGCTTGTCGCCGGAACGGCGAACAGGTCAAGCGCAGCAAGGTGGAAGGTAGGATAGATTTTTTCATGCTTCCGCATGTACTTGAGGATGTTACAGCTACGGCCCTTCTTCACATCTTTGGCCAAGCTGTCGATCTCCATGTCGAGAGAAGATGGTTCAGAGGGCTGGGACACTTCCGGTTCGGCAAACATGTCGGCACCAGCATCCTCGAGAGCTGCAGCAAGCACGCTCTGCTCCTCTCTGATTCTCTGGCTGCGGCGAGGCTGAACCTGTCCAGATGTAGCTGCGTTGCCCTCGTCGTGTGTCTGGGTGTTACCTGCATCAGAGAAGCAACAATGATGTTCTTATGTTGTATGTTGGCTGCCATACAATGAGCGAAAACATTTTGTATGTTGGCTTCCATACAATGAGCAATAACATTTTGTATGTTGGCTGCCATACAATGAGCAATAACATTTTGTATGTTGGCTGCCATACATTGAGCAATAACATTGGGTATGTTGGCTTCCAAACAATGAGGAATAACCTTTTGTATGTTGGCTGCCATACATTCAGCAATAACATTTTGTATGTTGGCTGCCATACATTCAGCAATAACATTTTGTATGTTGGCTGCCATACAATGAGCAAAAACATTGTGTATGTTGGCTGACATACAATGAGCAAAAGCATTTTGTATGATGGCTGCCATACAATGAGCAAAAGCATTTTGTATGTNACATTGTTACATTAGCGGAACACATGGTTACGGGAATGTCAACATACCTGCAGTGCCTGTCGTGGATGATGTTGCAACAGCTTCGCTGCGACTCTGCGAGGTAGAGGCGCCTGCAGCTGCTGCCGCGGATGCTGCGGCCGCTTCCAAAGCAGTTGCAGCTGCTTGCTCCTCCTCACGGTGTTGCAGCACCTTCACGTTGTACGGACGCAGAAGATCGAGGACTTTCAGCTGCAGCTGTGCAGCGTTGGTGATGCCAAGCTTGGGGTGGATGCGCTCGTAGAAACGCAGCCGGAATCTTGGGTCGACTGCCGTCGCCAACACATGGCGCTCGGAGCACAGCTTGACGTACTTGTCAAGCTTTGTGATCACAGCAACAATGCCATCCTTCAGCTCGAGCAGGAGCTGTTCCTTGCAGTCAAGTCTGCCGGCATTACCACGGCGCTTCGCCTTCTTCTCAGCAGCCAGCGCCTTCACGAGCCAACTCTGCATCTTCTCCAGAAGAGAGGCGTAGAATGGAATGACCAGTGACAGCGTTGGGTAGGAAGACCCAGAGATGTCGTCGGTGAAGCTTTTGAAAGGCTTCAAGATGACGGTCACTTGGCCGATGAGCTCCCAGTCGTCGTAGGAGGGGCGCAATGCCGCACCGTCACGCCCAAACTCGGTNAGGGCGCTGTTCCAGCGCGTCTCCGTGTCCAAGTGCAGCGAGAGGTACTTCTGGCCAGCCTCCTTCACCGCCTCCTCAAGCGACTCCTCCCTCGTTGGAGTCCGCGTCACGAATACCGCGATAGAGCGAACCTGCTGCAGAATGGTGGAGATGTGTGGCTGTTTGAGGAGATCACCGACGGCGAGGTTGATGACGTGTCCGAGGCACCGAATGTGCCCGGCCTATGTGAAGGAGTCGTTGTTGGGAATGAGGTGAGAGTCGATCATGGAGTCATTCGTGGACTCGTTGTCCACGGTGAGGCAGAACATGCGCTCCCACAGGCCCCACTGCTGCAGTGCCGTCCGCAGCAGGTTGTAGAGATTCTCGGCCGTCGCGCCGCGGGCGATGCAAGGGAAGGCCAGCGCGATGGTCC
>SZWC01004287.1:88536-110516 GCA_023375785.1 Penium margaritaceum
GGGGGGGGGCGCTGGGAGAAGAGTTTCCCAGGCCGCCCAGGTTTTCGTTGGAAACGTAGGTGGCTCGGGAACCAAGGCGCCTCGGTTGCCGTGGCTTCTTCAGTTCAGAGATTCCGGCACTCGAACCGTTGGACACCCTGGACGCGCTAAATACATGCAGAATCTCAACCTAGTCCTAGGGCCATTCACGTTTCCACGTGGCCGGTGCAAACTTCACACATCAAACGGTGATCTACATATGGCCAATCCTGGCTTGAGATATGGTGTCATAGCCATGGAAGGCTATGACACCATGACATGTGGCAGACTGAGCGGACAGATTTTGATAGGGCAAACCGGAGCCGTTTTTCCAGGAGCCGACAATCCGCAAGCTCGCTTTCCGCCACGCTCCCGACTGCGGAGAATTTTGCACCGATGGGGATTCGACCCCTACCTGGACTGAATTCCACCCCCCCCTCCCCCCAGCGGGTGGATTCGCCACAGGATTCGGGAATCCCCAAACAAGACCCGGGTCTGGATCTGGATTCGTGAATCCGGATCCGGATTTGGGATTCGTGAACCGGGTTCACGAATCCGTGGATTCGTGTGTAGGCTTACATGACACTGGTCACTCACACTCTCACCTCCCTGAGAACGAAGGTGGAGAAGCTCAATGAGGCGGCGCTCAAGGGCGCGCTCCTTGTCACGACGGTCCGAGGAGCGGTCAGAGGACCGGTCGGACGAGCGATCAGATGACGGCCCGTCATCCCGCGTCCAAGACGGTGCTGAGTAGTGCAAGGAGGGCGGTCCATGGTAAGGGGGTCCTCCAGGGGGTGGAATCCAGCCCCAAGTACTGGGAGGTGAAGGAGATGGCTGGAGTGGTGCGGATGTGGTGGAGAGGACGGAGACTGAGGTGGAAGAGGATGGGGAGGCCACGGTCGCTGCTGATGCGGTTGTAGAGGGTGTGACGCCAGTGCGGGCCCAATGAGCTCGCATGGATG
The DNA here is from genome assembly GCA_023375785.1 of Penium margaritaceum. Lineage (NCBI taxonomy): Eukaryota > Viridiplantae > Streptophyta > Zygnematophyceae > Desmidiales > Peniaceae > Penium > Penium margaritaceum. The sequence continues at coordinate 89,517 of SZWC01004287.1, forward strand.
ACGCTAGACGGACATCATCACGTGGGGCTGGGCACTTGGGCCCAGAGTGGCAAGCAGCACCGCAGTTCCAGCAGGTGACTTCAGAGCCAATGGGGGCACCAGAGGAGTTGCCCTTGCCCTTGCGTCCACCCCCACGCCCCTTTCCCCCACCTCGGCCCCCGCTGTGGTGTGAGCCACCGCCCCCACCACGGGCGGTCGCTTGAGTTACATGAGAGGCTGCAGAGGAGTTGGAGGAAGAGAGAGTAGAGGCACCTGCAGGGGAGGAAGAGGAGGTGGTCACGGCAGCAAGGGCAGTGCGATGCATGCGCTTGTTCTGGAGACTGTTTCACCAGTCTGTGAGACGGGAGGCGGTAAAGTCATAGAGAGGTCCAATCCCTGGGGGAGTGTCCGCAGGGATGGGTGAGGAGGCAAGACGCTCAAGTTTTGCTTGTGAGACATGTAGGTAGAGATCTGAGGGTTCAGGGATCAGTCCGGCAACAATGGACAAGCAGGTAGATAGGGGACCAGGCGCAGCCTTGCCAAGGTCACGCAACAGACGCAGACTTCGCGCCCAATACTCATCAGCAGTTTCATCAGCGCGCATCTGCAGGGTGTTAAATTGAACTGTCAAGGCACTCTTGGCAGCATGCCCAGTGACCGTCTTGCGGCGACGGATGAGAGCGTATGCAGCGACAGGGTCTGCTAGAGTGCCGCGGATGGGGTCTGCATTGTACGTACCGATGCTATCAAGCAGGCTTTCTGGACCGGCGGTGATGAGGGCACAAACGACGCGGGCTGCTTCTGTTGGTTGTGGCACAAACGGTGCCTTTGCAAGTGAGTAGTATTCCCACAGCTGTTCTCCTTTGGCCCACGCACTGAAGCGCGTCTCCCAGGAGGTGCAGGTGAGTTTGGATGTGAACTGTGGTGGTGGAGTTTCAAAGTCCCTTTGTTGTGTGGGTAGGAGTGCCCAATTAAGGCAGCTGCTGAGAGAGCGGGAGAGGAGGAGTTGGGAACAGCACCGCTGGGTGGTATAGAGGAGTCAGCAGACGCAGTGTCATCAGAAGGAAGAACAGCCGCAAGAGCTGGAACGGTCTGCAAGCGGTCTATGACTAGGGTCGCCACTGTGGTAGCTCATTCGTGATGTGCCTAACTATTCCTGAACAGCTCATCTTCCACCTTGCGGCGTGCCGCCTGTGCTTCGCTAAGGGCGGCTTGAAGAGCCTCTATGGTTTCCTCTGGTCCCGGCATGCTTGGACAATGTGGGAGAAGGAAAGAGAAAGAGGAAGGGAATGGGTGCAATGCAGAGTGCATGGGGTGAGGAGGCGCTCACCGCTGTAGTGCCGAGGCAGCAGGGTGAAGAGGGGTGCCAACACTGCTGCAGCTGAAGAAGAGAGGATGGCCACCCACCCCGCAACTGCCATAGTGAGGCAAAGTAGCCCAGTAACCGTAACCCTAGCTACGGCTACAGATGTTGACGCGACGAGAACACCCGTGGTGACGTGCGGTGTCAGCTCCCGCTGAACACCAGTCGGGGTCAGGACTGCCGATGCAGTGGACACACGAATGGAGGCGACGGTGGCTGCGGTGGATTCTGCAGCAGATGAGGCGGCAGTGGCAACAGATGCTGTTGCTGCTGTGATCTAGGTGGCGATGTTGGCTGCTCTAGTGGCAAGTAGTGTGAGAGAAGTTGTGGTGTGAGCGTAGGCTTCGGCAGCACGGCCAACAGCAATCTGAGTGGGAGCCCTGCAAGCACGAGCAGTCGCTGCAAAGGTTGCTGCTGCACCTACGGATGCGTCTAGGATTGCACCTGCCAAGCCAACAGAGTCGGTGTGGACCGGGAGAACCGGAATCACACCTGGGACCTCCGGGGGAGATGATGGTCCAGTAGTTGCTGCTGTGGTTGGTGCCGGTGCAGATGTGGTGTTAGAGGCCGATGCCGGGCTGGAAGACTGCGTGTGGGTGGGCGGTTGCATGGTTGGAGGAAGAGATGGAGATGGTGGGAAATCGTCAGGTGTATACACCAGACGATTTATTTCCTCCTCCCGTGTAGCAGCCTCCCGCTCGTCCAGTGCAGCCAATTCGTCGCGCCAGTAGTCAGCGTCTAGCATGCGAGACCACAGGGGAGTGTCAGTGTCCGGAGGAGGGGAAGAGTGATAGATCTCCGACCCGTCGTCGGCGTGGCGTGCTGTGGTTCGGGGTGAGTGGAGCTCCTCGTCGGGAGGCCCATCCAGAGGTGGAGAATCCAGTGTGGCAGCTCAGGATGAAACTGAGTGTAGCCGGGGCACGAAAATGGCTGTGGTATCAACAGAGGTGGCACCGGGTGACTGTCCGCCAATGTGCGACTGTGAGAGATGGGAGCAGTCGCAGGTTGCAGAGCGCAGGAGAGGAGAGTTGTGCAAGCTAAGGCACACCGAGAGAGTGCGTTGAGCTGGGTGTGACCGCGTGCAGCCTCGATACCTCCGTGCTGAGACGGCTTTGAGAGTGGGTGCTGCGAGAGTGGTCGTACACGGTCTTGTGCGGCCTGCTGTAGGCGAGTCAACAGGCGGCACTGAGAGCCTGCTAGATGCTGCTGCTCAGTGCCGGGGTATGGTGACGAGAGTCCCATGCCATGGTGGTGTTGGGTGGCCATGAGTGCCACGGGTGCGGAAGATGCACCGGGATGTTTCTCGAGGACGATGAGTTGTGGAGAAGAGTCACACTCGCTCTGATACCAGTAGTAACTAGGAACCTTCCTAGGACTAGCATGTGAGAGCATGCATTAACAGGCAAGGTGTTGTCGACGCCATGGATGCGGGAACACTTGCCTTCATTAGCTCAATTGAACTAAAAAGAAAGAGTGAGAGAAGCGAGAGACTCTTAGTGACCGGTGAGTGTGTATTCGACACGGGCATCACGCCCAGGCGAATGCACACCACCACCCGGGGGTCGAGCCCGACCACTCGGCATAAAACTGAGCGGCGGCTACTCACCACTGCACGAGTAAAACCCGGCAAGGTGGCCCCCAAGGATCAGCACCCGGGTAATGCAGCTCCACTCAAGACACTCAAGGCAAGCAAGATACAGGGCACAACAGTTAGAGAGTACAGGCCCTAGCATCTATCCCACATGTAATAAGGGTCAGGTCACGGCCATGAAAGTGTCAGACCACACTCCTGGAAGAAGCACGCCTAAGATGTCGGCCATGGTGGAATAGCTTGGCGTCTCTCCAGGTGAGGCCATGTTAATCAATCTGTACAAGTGTGTACATGGAGGTGGAGACAAGGGGAAGAGATGTGTGAGTGACCAATGAACTTCAACAGCGAAGCCCAACAGAACAAATGGCCACCAGGAACTTTCCGCGAGCTAGTGCCTTCGTGAAGAAATCAACATGCTGCATGTCAGTGCCAACCCACATGACGGAGATCATGCGTCGCTCCACCAGATCACGAACAAAGTGATGCTCAACCGCAATGTGCTTTGTGCGAGCATGAAAGACACCTGAGTTCTCCGCAATGGCGAGAGCACTCTGGTTGTCGCAACGCAGCACAATGGCGGGTACTGACAGCCCAAGCTCAAGAAACAAGCGTTGTAGCCATACTGCCTCAGCAGCCCCTGCGTCCAAAGCAACGTACTCTGCCTCCGACAAACTATGTGCGATGCAGCCCTGCTTCCCGCTTCGCCAAGACAGAGAGGCACCACCGAGCAGAAACACGTAGCCAGTACAGTTGCGCCAGTCTTGGCTCCAAGCCTAGTCGCTGTCAATGTAGCCATCAAGGACCACCACACTTTTGACGAAAACAAAGTCCGAGGTACGGCGTGGAGACCACGTATCGCACCACTCCCACACTCGCATGAAGGGCTCTTGCACGTGGAGCCTGCGAGAACTGAGCGAGGAGGTTGACAGCAAATGCGATATCATGACGCGTGGTAGTGGCCAGGTACATTAGAGATCCGATGAGACAGAGGTACAAGGTCACGTCCACTGTCTTCCCCAGTTGTGTGGGATCATCCACCTTCAGGGCATCCTGCCCATCGGGTGTGAGAGGTGTGGAAGCGCAGGGCACGGCACCAAGGAGATCACTAAAGCGCTCCCCCACGACTCGTGCGTATTGGGCCTGATGCAATATCAGTGTCTGATGTCTGCGATCTCGCACGATCTCCATACCGAGAAACACCGATGCAAGACCGAGGTCCTTCATCCTGTAGGCAGTCTGCAGGACAGCCTTGGCCTCCTTCACGGCCTCCAAGGATGGAGACGCGATCAGGAGGTCATCGACATAGACCAGGATGGCGGTGAACCGCTCGGGTGTCAATAGGATAAACAGAGAGGGGTCTGCTTCACTCTGTACGTATCTTGCACGAGTCAAACTGCCGGTGATCTCCGAGTTCCAACACCGCAGAAACTGCTTGAGGCCGTACAAGGACTTGCGCAAGCGCCAGACCTTGTCACCTCCTCAAAGCCCGGTAGCTGAGCCACGTAAATCTCCTCATCCAGAGAGCCATGGTGGAGCACATTGTTCACATCCATCTGGTGCAGTTCCCAATCATGCTGAGCCACTATACCGAACAGAGCTCGAGCTGAGGTCATGCGGCCGACAGGGGCAAAAGTGTCGGTGTAATCGACTCCCTCAATCAAAGAGTACCCCTTGATGACCAAGCGGGCCTTGTAGCGTTCCAGTGAGCCATCCGGCTTCACCTTCTTGCAAAAGACCCACTTGACCTGAATAGCCTTCCTCCCAGGAGGAAGGTCGACACGCTCGTAGACTCTGTGCTCTCCGATATAGCGAAGCTCATCCTCGAAGGCAGCACGCCAAGCGTCAGCATCCTGTGATGAGAGAGCCTCCCTCAGTGTGCCCGGGTCGGGCACCATAGAGGGAGAACTCTACGTGGCAAGTGCACACTCTCAGTGCCGGGCTTGACGACCACGAGATCAGCTGCTGCGTCACAGGCGATGTGGAACTCGCAAGTGACGAGGTCGCGCATCCAGCGTGCCCTATGGGGCACGCTGGATGTACCTCTGTGAGCTCAGTGCGGACACTCAGGCCTAGGGCCTTTGTGCCAAGGTCACCACTCGCGATGCTGCGAGAGGAGCGCCTGGGTCCGGGACCCGACGCTCGCTGAGCTCCGGAATCCAGTGTTCGAAGACGGCCACCGGGCTCAGGGGAGTAACATGAGGTCGAAGGAAGTACCTCAAGCTCAGGGACAAGTGCAACCATAGGGACAGGTACAACCGCAGCTGGTGAGGGCTGAGACAAGGCAGCCAGAGACGGCGTGCAAGGAGATGCGTGTGTGGGGAACACGGGGCTGGGTGTGACAACTGGAGCAGGCAAGACTAGACCTGACAGTGAGACAGGAATACCAACTGACGTAGGAACAGGAGTGGGCGAGGCTGGATCAGATACAGAAATAAGGGTGCCAGCAGACGCAGGTGTTGGTGAAAAAGGAGGCGTGGGAACAGAGGTACCTATGGGGTGTGAAACAGGCTGGACAGGCGAGATCTCTGGACCAACGGCAATGATCGCCGCATCATCAAGGACCGGCGACCGAGAGGGGGCTCGAGCAAAGACATCCGCCTGATGAGGGATGCTCGCTGGCAAGGAAGTCTCCCCCATCCGCCGAGAATCCTCATAGGAAGGAACATGGGTGGCGGAGAGTGCTGTGATCAAAGTCAAGTCACGGTAGGTGAGAGACTCAAAAAACAGCGCGACACGAGACTCAATGACACGACGACGACTAGGGTCCCAGAAATGCCTATGAAGACACAAAAGCCGCCCCGAGGTGAGACCTTGGACCCTTGCTGGTCCTCCGTGAACCACACGCAGGCCAGGGAGCCTCAAACGCCAGCGACACGAAGGTCAGCACGGTGTCCAAACCAGAGCTCGTAGGGTTTGATATGGTCCGGAAGCGGACCGTGAGGGAGGCCGTTCCAGACCCAAATCGTGTAGGAAAAACCCTCAGAGACAAAAGACTCCGGGAGATTGCACTCAGACCGCATGGCGCAAACCGCATCCTCCATGGTGCGCTTCCAGCGCTCAGATACACCGTTCTGTTGGGGGGTAGCAGGAGCGGAGAACTGGTGAGAAATCTCGTGCTCAGCAAAGAAGGAGTCCATCTTGCCAAGGAACTCGCCGCCGCGATTCGAGCGGAAGGTATGTAGCGTGTGGCGGGACTAACGCTGAGCCATCACTAGCCAGAGTCGAACCGCAAGGGCGGTGTTGCTGTTCTCACGAAGGCTGTAGACCCACCGCATCTGGGTAAAGTCGTCAGTCAGAGTCAGAACATACCGGCCCCTCTCGGACAAGGACTCGATCGGGAGAGGGCCGAGAAGGTCTTAGTGAACCAGCTCGAGAGGCCGAAGCGCTCGGGAACGAGAGTCAGGGTAGGTGCACCGGTGCATCTTCCCCTGAGCGCAAAAAAGACAGTTAGTCTTGGGTGGCTTCTCGAAAGAAGCCACGTCCAGACCGAGAGCGGGCTATGTCCGAATGAGCTTTGACACAGTGTCGGAGCCCACGTGACACAGACGGCGATGAAGCAACCTCTGGTGTTCTGGAGATAGAACACCAGTGACAAAGACACGACCGGAAGAAGAGGAAGAGCAAGGGGAGGAGGGCCGAGTGATGCGATACAGATCATCTATGAGTGAAGCACGCAGGAAGACACTGCGGGTGTCAGTAGCAGTCACAGTCGTTGAGTAACCGGTATGCTCCACAGAGAGACCCATCAAGGTGCAAGCACGCACAGAAAGCAAACTGAGCTCAAGATCAGGCACAAACAACACGTCGGAAAGGTACAAGGGGCCAGACGGACCATCAAAGCATACAACCCCAACACCATGGACTGGCAAGGACTAACCAAACCCTGTACGTATGGAACGGACAGACGTGATAGGACCGAGAACAACAAAGTCACTACGACGCCACGTCATGTGATGGGTGGCACCAGAATTGATGATCCAAGTGCCACTGGAGTCACGGCTGGTGGACGTAAATGTACAACGAGCAATGTAACACTCAGCATCAGAGGGACGCTGAGCCGTCAATGGGGAGGAACGTCGCACAACACAAAGATGAGACTCATGAATCCACTCGGTGCAATCAGGCCCATCATCATCACATGCAAACTGTGCTCCCCCACACGCGTTGTCACGAGCCACGGGAACGGACAAACAAGCAGTCTGTGAACCACCCGACGATGACAACACACTCGCACCTCCCTGAAAGCGGAGCGCCAGAAGGTGGCGAAGCTCGGCAATGGTGATGTCGCGAATCTTTGCGAGCGTGCAGCCGCTCCGTGGCTGCACGCTCGCGAGTGGCTCATCATCAAGGAGGTCAGCAGGTGGTGGGACAGGTCGAGCGCCTGTCATGGGTGCCTAAGCCGACTGCTGGGTAGAGACCGCGACGCCGGCAGCTCCCTCAGAAGCCCGCTGAGGAGTCATGGACTGAGCACGCAGAAGCTTAGTCAGCGTGCGGATAACGTCAGTCTGCTCTCTTTGAAGGCGACGCATCTCATCCTGCTGGCTTCGTAGGTCCTCAATCGCCTGCGAGCGTGGACTCAGTACACCAGACGAAGAGGAGGAGGGGTCGCCTGGTCCCTTCTCCTTGTTGTCGGACAGGCTCATGTCGCCGCTCACTATGGGGCAACAGATCAAGTTTGTTGGATTTCAAAACCGCCAGTGTTTCTCGAGGAGTTGAGACGCTAGAAACTTCTGACTGTCCGGCCAAAAAACTGGCTAAACATGGTGCTGACGTCAGCAGGTGGTTGCTGACGTCAGCACAACCTGATGACATCAGCAAACAAATTGCTGACGTTCGCTCGCCTCCCCTCCCTTTTTTTTCTGTTCTTTCTCGCGACTCTTTGCGAGCGTGCAGCCGCTTCGCGGTGGCTGCGCAGAAGCTACGCCAAAGCTACGTAGTAGCTTCCGCTTAGCTACTGCTGCAACTGTGCTGTCAGCTATAGTAGCAGCTGTGTAGCTGCGTATGCAGTGGTGGCAGCAGCGGCTGCGCTGCTGCTACTGCTACTGCTACGCGCTACGGCTCCTGCTCGCTACCGCCGCCACGTGCTGCTACTGCTACCACTGCTACGATACCACTACTGATGCTACCGCTGCTGCCCTGCTGATGCCGTCGCGGCTGCCGCTACTGCTCCTACACTGCTATTGCCGCCGCTGCTGCTGCCTGTTGCTGCCACTTCTGCTACTTCGCTGCCACTGCCGCTGCTACTGTTGTGCTGCTGCCGCCGCCGCTGCTGCTGTACTACTGCTATCGCTACTGCTGCTGCTGCTGCCAATGCGGGTGTGGATGGCGGCTGCGCTCACTACAGCCGCCACGCACCATTGTTGCTGCTACTACACTGTTGCTGCTGCCTCTGATGCTGCTGTTGGCACGGTGGCAACAGCGCTGCTGCGATCTCACGTGGTGGGTGAGGACTACGCCGACGCCAACCGGCTGTCTCCGACAGGCCCAAGGAATCTGCTGCAGCGGTGACTCTCACTGCTATTGCTCAGTTGCGTCTCACTGAGAACTGTCTCACTGGTCTGATACCATGAGAAGATACGTGGAAGCTTCCTAGCAACACAGCCGCAGACTAGGCGTCAGTGCTCGGTCAGACGGTGACTATAGTCAAAGGTCGTGCACACAATGGCAAGGGTTTGGCTAGGAGACACTAGACAAAGTGTCACAATGCTTCAATAGCATTTGCAGAGAGAGATAACAAATGACAGGTCCAAGGCATGAATACCTGCCGCGGCGCATGGCGGGTGTCGCACGCGGCAGTCCAAGAGCTGTCCAAAAACCGGCCCAAAACCACTGTTTTGGCCGTAACTCTGCGCACACATGTCAGAATGCTACGTCGTCTGAACCTAGACGTGTATAATCAAAAGACGGACGCTTCGACTAGTCACATGCATGCATCCATCATCAGACGGTGGAAATACAATACAAAAACATGCAAATAGGGCTCATGGCCAGTCCGCCGAAAGATGCCTGCAAGCTGTAGAAAAGACAGCAGAGAGTCTCGGCAGCATCTGGGGCTCTGGAACAGTAGTCGGCCAGCTCCAAGCCGATAGTCCGCCACCAATCGTCGCACCGGTGTCACCAGGGCCCGCCTCAGGGATCTGCACGAGTATGGATACGGCCGAGTGGTCACAGTAAGCTGTACACGAACGTCACAAATCACAACGGCGGAGCCCGGCAAGAGCCCGTGCAAAAAGAAAAGGGCATAAATACTCCGGAGTCCATGGTTTCAGTCGATAGATCCGCCGTGTCCATACTTGAAAGCGAACTGACTGCGGTGTCCAAAGTCGAAACCGACTTGCATGCGGTGTCCATTGTCGGAAACAACATGAAAGGGGTGCCCATGGTTTTTGTTGTGCGAGACAAAAACAAAAATCATGTCTACTGTGTTCACTATTCGCTTGAAGTATTCAGTCTTCATGGTCTTGCATGTCGTAAACGAACCTCGCATGTTGCCAGCCTGGCTTCGCAGCCTTTGCATTGTTTTGTCCTTGCCATGCATGTGGACCGATATCGTCGCGTTGTAGCCGACGTTTGCGCGTGGCATAGAAAAGGCTTCACCTGCCATCGCCAATGAATGCACGCCAAATGGACCCAGCCATCGCCAATCACAGAATGTCCATGCTCAAATTTTCCGACACTGTGCGCACCATGAACGGATATCGGCAGCATGTGCCGACGTCCACTCATGGTCACACGAACAGGTTCAGCTAGTGAACCTTGTTCTTGCACCAATTCGCACTATGAACGGGTACTAAGGTGTGTATTTTAGGTGCTTCTTCGTCAGTACAATGCGATAAGTTTACTCCAACTATCAAAATTTCACTCACACGTTGGTAAAGGACAGTTTCCTAGCACTGCTCTCGCTAGCGTGGCAGTACAAGACGGCCAACTAACTAAGTAGCACACACAGATGAAGGTGAGAACAGCAAGGGGCTGGCTAGGGACACAAGCACAAGTGTCATAAGCTGTAGATATTGAATAGTGCAGAGAGAAAAATGACAACTGAGGCCTAGACAACCTAAATAGTGTCATGGACCTTGTGGATGCACACACATGCGGCGCACAAGGGCGTTATTTTCTAGCAAGACCAAACAGTGGCAAAAACACAATTTTGGCCATAACTCCCTACAGACACGTCAGAATGACGAGCCGTTCAAATTAGAACGGCCGCATCAATGAGATCCACGTCCTGATAGGCAACATGCCTATGTGTTATCCCATTGCATGAATCTAAAGAATACGAGAGTCTTTTGGGCGCCAGTCGCCGCAAGCCACCGGTCGTCTGCCATCGTCGCCAGTCTCAGGGATCTGCACGTGAATGGACATGAGCCGAGGGGTCATCGTAAGCCATGTACGACACACACAACAACACACCCCCATGATTGAAGGGTGAAATACGTCCATGCACATGGAGACACTGATGCTGTACAGAGCAGGAAATCCCCAACCGCTACAAGCAGCAAGCACAGTACACGCAAGGTGGCACAGGAGGAGTCAACCTACAAAAGGGATGGGGCAGAGTCCCATGGAATGAGTGGCCGCATGAAACTTCGAACGATCCAGAGCCTTGGTCAGAAAATCCGCACACTGCCTGTCAATGCCCACGTGGATGACTCGGATCTCACAACGATCAACCTGATCACGCACGAAGTGGTGCTCGACATTGATGAGCTTCGTGCGTGTATGGAACACACCTGAGTTCTTGGCGATGGCCTCCGCACCCATGTCGTCACACTGGAGGACCACAGAAGGAATGGACTGACGCAGTTAACGCAACAAACGGACCAGCTAGACACACTCCGCCGCACCGGTGCCTAGAGAAACATACTGTGCCTCAGTAGTGCTTCGTGCGATGCAACCCTACTTCCCATTTTGCCAGGACACTGCAGTACCTCCAATGAGAAAGATGTAGCCCGTGTGGCTCTTGCCATCTGGACTCCATGCCCTGTCACTGTCTGTGTACCCATTGAGCACAACGGCCACCTGCTTGCAAAAGCAAAGGCCAAATTATTTGGATAGGATATAGCGCACTCACCGGACTGTGGCCTCCAGTGTTTACTAGCGTGGAGCCTGCGAGAACTAAGCGAGTCGGTCAACAATGAAGGCAATGTCGGGCCATGTCGTGGTGGCCAAGTACATGAGCGAGCCGATGACTCGCAGGTATAGGGTCACATCGACTAGCTCCCCCAGGTCAGCTGGATCATCCACCTTCTGGGTGGCCTGCCCCTCAGGGATCATGGGCGTGGAGGCCGTGCGGACGGCAACGAGGAGGTCGGCAGAACTCTCCCCCACAGTCTCTGCATATCGTTCCTGATGGACATGGAGTGTGCGACGAACACGGTCGCGCACGATCTCCATCCCCAAAAAGACAGAGGCCTCACCAAGATCTTTCATCTTGTAGGTCGTGGAGAGAATGGCCTTGGCCGATTTACTGCTCCTAGGTTGGGCAAGGCGATGAGAAGATTGTCCATGTAGACGTGGATGGCAGCGAGCGGTGCTGGGGACTGTGAGAGGAAGAGGGAAGGGTTAGCATCACTCTGAACGTACCTAGCGCGTCTCAGCATGCTTGTGATCTCCTGATTCCAGCAGCGATGTGACTGTTTCAGGCTATACAAAGCCTTTTGCAGACAGTACACGTGACCGGTGCCATCCTCAAAACCGGGTGGCTGGACCATGTAGATCTCCTCCTTAAGGTCCCCGTTCAGGAACGTGTTGTTGACATCTATCTGATTAAGTTCCAGTCGTGCTCTACCACCTGGCTCATCAGCGTGAGCATGGTCGTCATCCACCCAACAGGAGCAAAGGTCTCGCTATAGTCCACGCCAGGGACCTGAGAGAAGCATTTTGCTGTCAGGCGCGCTTTGTAGCACTCCACACTGTCATCAGGTTTTAGCTTCTTGTTAGAACACACTTGGCCTTGATGGCCTTGCGGTTCTTTGGCAAGTCCACCAGATGAAAGACGTCGTGCTCTTGGATGGAATCAAGCTCGGCCTGGCAGGCGGTGCGCCACTACTCAGCGTCTGGGGCTGACAAGACCTCAGATAGACTGGTGGGATCGGGAGACAATACTCGTGCACTGTGTGTAGCCAGGGCATACGCCACAGAGGGAGGGTCGACCGTCACCGTCACGAGCAAGACCGCACTCATGAGCAAGTAGTGCCATACTAGTGGCAAAGCCAGGGTGAACCTCAGCGAGGCCGCGAGCACTCAGGCCGAGGGCCTTCGTGCCCGGGTCACCGTTGACCATTCTACGCGTGGGGCAAGGGCAAAGACATCCACCGGATGCCCGTGTGTAAGGGTTTGACAGGGCAGGACCAGTGGGCGCTCCGAACTCACATGCCGGTGTGGACTGCACCGCAGGTGCGCCACTCGAAGCTGGCGTGGCCTCAACAGCCGGGGACGGGCCCAAGGCAGACGCAAGCACGTCCGTAGTCGAAGGCAGGGATGGTTCAGAGCTAGACACGGACGCAGACGCAGGATCAAGCTGAGCCTCAGACGCGGAAGCAGGCGCAAGATCAGGCAGAGCCTCAGACGCGGAGGAAGACTCAAACGTAGACTCGGACACGTGCGAGAGCGGAAAGTCGGGGGCAGAGGAGCGAGCCGCAGATGGGGTGGGACTGGGGATGCTGGTGGGCACAACCTCTAGGGACAGCCCCTGGGGTGTTGGCGACGGAGTGACCATACTGGCCCGGGGCATTGTGCCAACCGTGACAAGAGACTCCCCCACACTACGGGGTCTGAAACACCCAAGAGCATGAGCAACACGCAGAGCGTGGATGCGAGCAAGGTTGCGGAAAGTGAGATGCTCGAAGAAGAAAGCGTCACAGTACTCCACGATGTGGTGTCAGAACCGCCAAGAACCCAAAACCTCCCAGAACCGCCAAGCCTTTGACCGCGGGGCGATGCGGACGAAGGCGCAGATGCGGCCACGAGAAGAGAGCTTGCTCCCCTACTGCTCCAATGTGAACTAGACGCAGGCAAGGGAGCCCCAGACACGGGGCAGGCGCAGATCCATGCGACACCCGTACCAGAGCTCGTAGGGCCTGCGCTGACCTGGGAGGGGGCCGTGGGGAATGTGGTTCCACACCCAGGTCATGTACGCCATGCCCTCGAAGGCAAGGGCCTCAGGTATAGTGCTATCGGCGCACATGGCACGGACTGCATCCTCCATGGTGCGGTTCCAGCACTGTGAGACACCGTTCTGCTGGGGTGTTGCGGGAGCAAAGAGGTTGTGGAAGACACCAAGCTCGGTAAAGGAGCATGCCATATCACCAAGGTACTCACCACCGTGGTCCAAACGAAAGGTCTAGAGGCGGTGGGGAGACTTGCGGCGCCAAGACCAGCCAAATGCGGACCGCAATGGCGGCATCGCTCTTCTGATGCAGATAGTAGATCCAGCGCATATGCATGAAGTCATGAGTCAACGTCAAGACGTAGCGACCGTGGTCCTCCTGAAACTCGACAGGGAGCGGACCCATGAGGTCGGAGTGGACAAGCTCCAAGGGCCGACGAGCCCTGGAGACAGGCGTAGGATAGGTGGACCAGTGCATTTTGCCTTCAGCAAAGGCCAGGTAGTGGGTCGTGGGCGGCGCCTCAAAGGACGCTGCATCAAGACCGAGAGCATGCTGAGTGCGGATCAGCCTGTCGACAGCCCCCAGGTGCACATGATAGAGGCATCGATGCAGGAGACGGTGGTCCTCGAGGGATAGAGTACCAACGAAGAAAGCACAAGCACTGGGAGACAGAGGCAAGGGGAGGGTACTTGTAGAGGCACCAGAGATATAATACTGATCATCGACGACCGTCCCACTGAGGACGGTCTCCTCGGTGTCGTGCACAAAGATGCAAGCCTTGGCAGTTGTGTGCATGACACCCAGGCCCATCTTGGTACAAGCACGGACAGACACTAGGCTGAGTTCCAGATCAGGGACAAAGAGGACATCAGAGATGTACACGAGACCAGTGGGCCCGGTGAACTGTACAACCCCAACACCCTGGACAGGGACCTCATGGCGAGCTGCAGTGCGAACAGAGTAAACAGTGCCATCAGGATGCAAGACGACGAAGGCGTCACGTCGACACGTCATGAGATCGGTGGCACCACAGTCAACGACCTAGGTGGCATCGGTGACACGCGTACATGGGGAAATGTGGCACTCAGCGACAAAACAAGGCGCGACAGCAGGGCGCTCAGCGGGGGAAATGACAAGGTGACCAGCGCAGCACACATAAGAAGCATGTAACCAAGACACATCATCAGTTCCGTCACGCGCACACGGCTGGACATGGGGACCACCACAGGCATCATTACGTAACAACACAAACAGTACACAGGCAGTAGGAACCCTTGACTTAGTCAACTCACTCGCACCTCCCTGAGATGAGCGTAGGGCGAGAAGCTGGTGCAGCTCGCCGATCGTCCTGTTGCGTTCGACGAGCACCTGGTCGTGAGGACCCACAGAGGAGCCTGCAGTGGCGACGCAACCCGCTTGGACGGCTGCAGTAGTGGTGGCCGAGCGGGCGGTCGCACCAGACGTCTAGCGCATGCGCGCCTCGTGTGCCTGCTGTAGCCCACGGGTGACCTTGGCCCAGTCCAATGGGCACCTTTCAGGCGAGTGCAGTCGGGATAGCGATGGTCACCCCCGCAGTTGAAGCACCGAGCCGGCCGCCCGTCATGCTGTCGTAGCCGCTGCTACCATTGTTGATGTTGCTGCCGCCGCTGCTCCTGCTGCTCCCACTACTGCTGCTGCGGCTGACAATGCTGGTGCTGGTGTCGTTGCTGGTCCCGCCGTTGGAACCACCTGAAGATTTACGGCCCCTCTTCCCTTGAACTGGAGCCGCTGTTGCTGTAGACGGCAGGGAGGAGGATGCGGCGGCAACTGCAGCTGAAGCGTTGTTGCATCGAGCGCGGTTTACGGCGTCCTTGCCGGCGACCTCTAGGAAGTAGAGGGTGGCCCAGCGCAGCAGGGTCCCGTTGCTTGCCATGTCGCGAAGCATAGTTTGGTCGAAGTTGCTAAAGACGCGCGCGTACTTGGGGTGGATACCGTACAGGACGATCTGGAGGGCGGATTACTCCGTAATGGCATCATTTCCTAGCTCCTTGTACAGCTGGATCGCCCTGCGCCAGTAGTCCGCTTCAAAATCCTGAGCAGTCTGGCAGAGAGAGTTGAAGTTGACGAGGCGCTAGGACGTCAAAGCCAAGGTGGTGCCCTTAAAAAGAGTGACAGCCAATGCCCACGCCGCGCAAGGATCAGCTCTCGAGCTGGTCAGTGAATCACCAAGGAACCGACTAAAGTCCTTGGTGAAGTCGAGGGCGGCCATCATTTGCCCGGAAGCGGCGCGGACCGCCATCTATGTCTGAGCAGGGTCAGACGCCTGGAATGGAGTGAGGTAGTAGGCGAGAACTCCCTCGCTCATGGTCCACATGTGGAAGCGTGATTCCCAGGACTTGAAGTCGTTCCCAGTCCAAAAGACGGGCGGATCCGACTCAAACCACTTGGGTGGCTTGACCGTCGTTAGAGCAACAATTGAAGCCACTGCGGGGCCGGGCATAGAGGAGGCAACCCCCTTGCCCAGGCAGGCCTGCAGAGCCAGGTCCTCAAAGCTGAGAAGACAACAAGATGAGCTCGGGCCAGCGTCGGTGCTAGAGCTCGTGCCCTGGAGGAAGGCATTGGCCTCACGCGCTCGGCGGCGTGCCTCCAGGCATGTGAGGCTTGCTCGCAATTGCTCTTCCTCGCCCTCCTCAGCAGAGTCGGAGATGTTCTCCATGGCCTCAACAACATTACCGCCGTGGGCGAGGTGGTCCTCGCTCGGGTCAGCGGACGGATGCTGCTGCTGCTGTTGCTGGGACTACTGTTGCTGAGGCAGTATCCACCTGGTCAGGTCCTGCAGCTCAGCAACCTGCCTTGTCAAAGAATTGCAGCTCTCCGCCTGCAAGTCAGCTAGCGCGCGCACTGGCACGCCAATGTCCTCGGGCTCGGCGACCTTTGCTGCTGCTAATGTTGCGGTTGTTGCTACTGCTCTTGCGGTTGCTACTGCTGCTGCTGCTATTGCTGCTGTTGCTACTACTGTTGCTGTTGCTGATGCTGCTGCTGGTGCAGCTGCCGTTGTGGTGACGATGGCGGAGCCCGGCGTTGGCCGCTGACGGAGCTGCCCTCGGCAGATGCGTCGGTGGCGGCGCTGGCAGGGGTTCACTTGGGCATGAAGACCGGTTCCTCCCCTTTTTGTGTTGTGGAGAGGGCAGTGTGGAACACCGCCGCGGGACGCTACCACAGATCACCGTCGTGGAACGCTGCCGCGGAACATTGCCACGGAGCACCACCGCGAAACGCTATCGCAGAACACCGCCACGGAACAAATCCGCCGTGGAACACTTCCGCGGATCACCACCGCAGAAAACCGCCGCGGAACTCCATCGCTTCAGGGTATGGGGTCCCGTGGACTGCAGGGGGCAGTGCATCGTCGTTCTCGATGGTGGGTTTCTGGCGCGTCAAGCACGGATAGTCTGTCAAGTCGTCGTCGCTATCGTCCGGTGGGAACCAGGATGATGTGAGAGCTCTGCCACCTCTCTGGTGGTGGTCCCTGCCATCGGGAGACATCATGGGCACCTTGTTCATAAAAAATGGCTCTATATAACTGGGATACCCACGGTCGTCTCGCATGCACTGTCAATGAGGCCGCCATGGGCACGAGGAACATAATCGACGTTTCGATGCACCACAATGCACTGCATGGCGAGAACCCCCCACGAGCCGCAACTCTCGACGTGGACTAGAAAACATTTTCCAGCATTACGTATGGCTCCATCCGTGGGAAGCACGTGGTAACCGTGCATGATGGGAGGTACATGGCGACTCAGGAAACCGGCAGAATGTGAAACCTGACAGGCTGTCAAAGTCAAGTATGAATGCGCTGAAACACAGGGACGCGTTTCAGAGGAACCAATGTGCAATTTGTTTCACTTCGAGGATACTTCGATCGACAGACTGAGATGACGCAATCAGCTTTATGATGTGCTGCGTGTTTGCACGAGCCGAAGAGTTGCATTATCGTATGCAAGACCCCCGTGATGAAGGCGTCGGAGACCTAACAAACCACGTCAAATTGTTTCCATATTACGTGTACGACCGCCGACGACAGTCGTTTCCCTGTGGTTGTTGAAATGTATGTCAAATGAGTTAAAACCATGAAACATATGTCAAGCGTGCCCATTATTGACACTAACCGGGGGCATAGATGTCATATCGCTTTCAAGCATGGGCACCGCTGTCATTTCGATTCTGACTATGGACACCGCATGCGTGTCGGTTTCGACTTTGGACACCGCCGTTGGTTCGTTTTTTACTTTGGGCATAGCGGATCTATCGACCAAAACGATGGACATATAAAAACTCCGTTCAAAACAAAACCTTAAAACCCCGAATGTCATTCGGGGTAGCGTTTGACCAAGGTTTGAACGTTAAACATATGCGGTTTTTTCGTAAGGAAAAGAAAACAAAACAAGCGTTTCCGCTCGATCTCGAAAATGAACGTTTTCGCTCAATCACAATCAAGCGGTGAGCTCTTTGTTTTTTTTCTTTCGAGACGCAAACCCCCTGGTTTGATGTAGGTTTTTATGTTTTATCCAAAACCCTAAATCAAACTAGGGGGTTTGCGTGTCGGGGAAAAAAAAACCAAGAAAAACAAAAAAGTTCATCACTCGATCGTGATTCTCGCGTGGTAACAAGAATCGCAAGGGGGTCAACATGCCCAACCTCGCTTTGCTCGATCAAGGGCGCATGCTGCTGATTGAGCATGGTGAAGCGAGTGGGCAGGGCAATCTTCTTTTTTAAGTCGCTGGGTTGCGCGTCACTAACCCACTCGCAGATTTGGTAGAAGGGTTAATATGCCCTTCTTGAAATCCCTTACGTTCACGGCCATGTTTAAGATTGCTTTCTATGTACAAACTGGGAAGCAATACATGAATAAGAAATGGTCAAAAACATCGGTTTACCTGTTAACCCGAGCAGAACGTGGATGGTTCACAGGGACTAGGTGCGGGGTATAACACAAGTAGAGATATTGGGACAAATGGATGATTCTAACTTAGCAAGCATTTAGTAATTGTAGTTCGATGGCAAGTTTCAATCATGTCAAGCTCATGTATGTAAAATAGCAAGAAACAAGATAAGGAATCTGATTGGTTTTGGACGCTCAAATGGAGCGACGAGTGCGACGCCGCGACGTGGGTGGTTGCTTCGAGTAACTCCACCGAGAAGTCGGGGGGGTGGGGGGGGGGGGGGGGGGGGGGGGGGGGGGGGGGGGGGGGGGGGGCAGGGGCTGAGGATATCAAGGCACGTCATACTAAAAGTCTAGCGCCTTCAAGAAGTCAACCAAAAAGCATTGGAACATCAATTCAGTCCGTAACAATTCTGTCGACCATTCTAAAACTTGGTCAGACTTGTGGGAACCTTCAGAAACGGAACACCAGAGGTCTTTGCGGGTGGCCAAAACGCCCTCGGCCGAGCGGCGCAAAAATCTTGAGGTCGATGCGCGGCGGGCCAAAAATGTAATGTCAGAAATGCCCATTTTCGGGGACTCGTGTGCGTGTGGGATGTAAGAATCCCCCCTTTTTGTTGCGACGTCCTAGTGTGTTAGCCGATGTAGGCCGATGTAGTAGTTTTCGATGAGATCATCGACGTCACAGATATTGGCATAGGGTTCCCAAGTGTTGTGAGCGACGCCGTAGCCGTGCCACTTGACAAGATATTCATTCATTTTCCCATGGCGTTGGTGCCCAAGGATGTTCTCCATGATGAACTCTGTGTCCTCGTCCACTTCATTAGAGGCGCAGGAGCAGCATCTCTGCCGGGGAATATCTCATCGGTGTCCCGATAGTGCTTGAGCTTGTTGACGTGGAAAACCTGATGAATTCCCATGCTATCTGGTAGGCAAATTCGAGCGAGGACCGGGGTCTGCATTTACTCCATCCCAAATGGTCCCAACCATCAGGGTTTGAGCTTGGCAAAGTCTTGTCTACAAAGTTTGATGGTTGCCGAGCTGAGTAGAACGCGATCGCCAGCGCTAAAAATGTCGTCACTGCGATGTCAGTGTGCTGCTCGCCTCAACAAAGGGCGTGATAAAGATCATGATGATTGTGACAATCTTTTCTTTCATTCAGAGAGCTTCATCGGTCGCTCGGGATGGGTAACACATTCTCGTCTGGTGGAAGCTACGAACAGCACCGAGGCTAAAAAGATAGCAAAGGTGATGAAAGGAGCTATGCGAGAAGTCCTTGAGAGCGTGAGTTGGATGGCGATGAGACAAAGAACACCGGCGATGCTTGCCAACAGCTTGTTGAGGCTGTCGTTAAAGCTATGAGGTGCCTCTAACTTAAGTGCGATGGTGGAGATAGATCACCGCAAAAAGGTGTAGGTGTCCAACCCCCTTAGTACTAAAGTGAGGAGGCGATGAGGCACCTTTATGGTGGTGGCAAATCATGGCATCCTTTACAAGATGCAAACCGTACTCTCTTTCCATGAGAAAAGAGGCACAATCACTGTCTGGCTCTTTAGACCATCACTCTACCTTTGGTGTTGTAAGAGCAAAAGATGGTCTCTGCTAGTCTGTTGGCACAACTCGAACCTCAAATTGCTACATCCACAAGGAGAAGCCCGTCCTATCGCGTTTTGAGATGTCGCCGATGCTCTCTTTCTTGGTTGTTGCCATGGTGCATAGAAATTGCAACCTTAAGGATGTCTGGCCTTCATTGATACACGCTACCACCGGTGGAGAGTATGCAAGTCAAGGATCACAATGAAGAGTGGCTAAAATTAGTTGCACATGGTTGCCCTCGTTTTTTTTGCTAATCATCGGAATGTTGCGTTGCATTCGTCAAACATGTGAACTAAGCCTTCCAAAGCATCCAAGCACACTCGGAGCAGTAGAGCCCATGCTACGACCATTGAAATAGCTCTTGGTTCAGGCCACCTACCGTGCCTTGCACACCAGGCAACGAGAGGCACTATGGCGGCAACCCAAAGAAACACCTCTCTTGGCCCAGAAGTCGAAAAGAAGTTCACTCCGATCAAGGATGTCTCCCTTCATGTCCCTCGGATGTATATGTTCCTCGTGCATGTAGAGCCCTTTGAAGTCTAACTCGGGATCACCGGCGGTAGAGTATCCCATCACTCATGGCGGGTGCCAAGTTCTACCTTCAAACCAATCCATGACTAAGTAGGGCTAAAAATCCAAATGCTGACTCAAACAAAGCAATTCAAAGATCAGAACTGCATAAAAAAATGCAAGAAATCAAACTAGATCAGTTGTTTGACTAAGAAACAGAGAAACAACAATCATGGTAAGGAGCACAATTTGCAACATGGGGGGGGGGGAGGGGGTTGAGTTTATAAGCGTAATTTGTGGGGATCACCAGCTGCTTCAAATCCGAAAACCTATGGCTTTCAGATTTGAAGCAGCTGGTGCTGTGCGTGTAAGGTCATGTTCCTGTGGGCAGTAGAAGCTCCTTGGTTGTCCCAATCACAAGAATCGTCACCATAGGCACAGAAAAACAAACTACTAAAAAGGTATGGCGAGTGCCGCCTTTTTCATTCATTATCATTCAGGCCTAAAAAAGAGTGTTAGGTTATCCTGGAATCGTCTCGCTCTAAGAAAATGATACGTCAATGAAGGTACTTACCAGCCAACTTTCAGCTGAAGTCAAGCAATCACAACCTTTCCATGGGACGACAGAAATCAGAATTCTGACTATACAAAGATGTGAACTTATCCTCTCACAACATTATCGTTATACTCCATTACAAGAGGATGTTTACACTGCCCAGCCATCAGAACTGCACTTTTTCCAACAGCATTATCCCTCCACTTTTCACTATCCACCATGCCTGACAATATCTGCGCAGTCTCTCTCTCTCTCTCTCTCTCTCTCTCTCTCTCTCTCTCTCGCAGCTTTGCATGGCAGGCCAGTGCTCATTCCCTCCCCCTCTCCCCATCCACACCCCCCCCCCCCCCCCCCCCCCCCCCCCCCCCC
>SZWC01004287.1:113690-125242 GCA_023375785.1 Penium margaritaceum
TTCTTCCCTCCTCCCCTCCCTCCCAGTGGAATTCCGCTTTCTCCTCGCTCGCACTGCCAAGAAATTTCAACCGCGCAGAACAGGTGGGGTGATCTGTTTCGTGAGAAATCTCTCATGCAGGCAAGACGTCGGGGCCCGTCCTTTTGCTCGCGCTGGAACCTGACTGGCACTCTGGGCCGTACGGGGTGGGAACGAGTGGTGGGAGTTGCGCGCACACGATTGTCAACCCAGCCACGCCGTGTGGTCCACACGGCGTTCACAATTAGTGGCAGCAGCGCAGCGCCCAACGCCCCGGGTTCAACCGAGCGGAGAGACTCGCTGTGGCCTGCCTGGCCAAGAAAGCGGGCGTCGTCACACCCGCTTTCCCGGCCGTGCGCCAAAACTCTCCCAAGTATTCTCCCTCCCCCCCCTTTCGCCACATGTATCGCCATGAATGTGTGAGAAACCCATGCGTCGCATTCTCGCATCGTGTGAGCCAGAGGCACCCATTCTCATTGCGCCTGTGGCCTCATGCGCCCTGCCTCTAGGATCATTTGGGGTCCGCTCAGCGCGTCGGCACGCGCCTCGGAAGTAACGCCGAGGCGCCTTGCCATGCCGGCGCCCTCCCGTCCACGACTGTTGTGCGCTGCGGCGCTGGCTGAAGGACGAGCGAGGCGCGCGGTTGAGATGGGTTCGTGTCGCCCGTGTGATACGCGTCATGTGTTGCACGTGTTTTGGACCACACTCGAAGCTGAAATAAAGCTAAACTGGAAACTTCTTTGGGCAAATATATCCGCGCCGACGTCTTGACGCCTCGCCACTATACGAGGCGACGAATGAAAAGCGCGTCCTCAACAAGCGCTGCCTGAGAAATATTCATTTTCATTTATGTGACGGTCAGGGATGATACTCGTTTTGATCCGCCGGCAAGTTTGGCACATATGCTACTCCAACCTGAAAGTTATGTCCGAGCGTTCATGCCGTGGTTGACGGCAAATTCGATCGCAATGAAACACGCAAATAACCAGCCCTGCAAAAAACCAGCTTCCAGGAATCCAACGATATAAACAACATTTTTCCAAACGAAACCTTCGCAAAACAAGATGAGTCCAAGTTTGGAGAAGCGAGGAGATTGCACCGTGATTGAACCTCAAGGCGTCGGCTCCGTCGTATACCCATCAAACATCAGGCGCATACATCGGCTGCGGCGGATCAAAGTCTTCCGAATAAATTCTCTGCAAAAACGAGATGGCTGACGCAACACAAGCAATCCGAATATTTTTTCTGAAACGAGTGGCAACGTCGACGAGTGGATTGAATGTTGCATCAAGTCTGCCGGTGAAACCTATCAGATAGGAGTATTCCGTAAGGAACCTCAGTCAGATAGGAGCCTCCGCTTTTCTAGGATTTCAGGTCGAAGGAAGGCACAGACTCGGAGTAAGACCCATCACTCCGCATAAGGAGTGGTCCTAAATACGGAATACTTCGTCAATTTACCCAACTTCTTTTCAGCCCTACAATCATCCAACTTCAGCCCTAAAGCGATTGATCAACGCAGCACGAAAACAGTGGACTTCATACACTGAAAAGGATGCATGAAAATCGAAGCCACGAAAGAAGAATAAAGCAAGTTTTAAAAAGATATGGCAAACTTGTCGAAGCGACGCCGCGTGATGTCCTGACCGATCGCCCCGCCACACGCCAACGAAAAGTACAGGTTGGAATGATGGGCGCCAGCTTAGAAAAATGATTCCATGATATTTGATATTCTCAAATGATCATCATTTTGATCTGCCTGTCCCTCTCATTAATACGAAACGCCCTCTTGGTTTGGAAGGTACACGCGATATGTCATGCTAACAGCGATCTTATAGGGTCTGTACGACACTCGCCAGACTCCGACACAGCAGAGAAGGCACAGGCGGCAAATGGGGCTTTGCGAACTGACCTAGCGTTGCGAGGTGCTCGCGAGCTGATAAGGAAGCCGCGAAAAAAAACGGCGGCCACCGCAGATCCAACGCGTCCTACAGAACCGCGGTAGCGTTTCCGTCCTTAAATTTGAGTAGTTCCTTCATTTCGGTGTCGTTCTGCGGAAGACCGGGGCTGCCGGAATCGAGCTTTTCTTATGCAAGTCGGCCTGCCGAAGACTTTTGCGGCAAGCTTTTAAATTCGAATGTTGTGGTCCAATCTAACAACCTTCAAATGTTCCAATAGTTTAGTGGCTTTGAAATGTTCGAAGGTTCGGTCGAACTTTCGAGCGGGCTTTGACTGACGCGGCTCCGGGTCAACGATTGCTTGAACCGAGGAGGCCGGGTTCGAATCCTGCGGACAAGATTCACGCCAGTCATCGCAGTCTGCCCCAGAACAGAAAACGTGCGAATCTAGGTCCCATGTCTTTGATTCAGAAGGCAAAATGGTTGCGGCAAAGACTGCGGCAAAGTCTGCGGAAGCCCCGTTTTGCCTGCTGTCTCTGCCGTGCCGGAGTCCGACGAGTGTGGTACCAACCCTAAATGAGAGAGTTCCGAATTACAGGATTCCTAAGTAAATATATGTACCGTTCATGCAGTCTTCTTCCTCAACGACCGTGGTTAGTAAACAAGACCTCCTATGTAAGGAGTGTGAAGTTGTCAACATTACTTGTTAAGTTCTACGCGGGTCCCTAAACTCCGTGGGTGGGCAATCCTATCATTACATTTTTGGCCCACCATACGTTGACTTCAAAATGTTTTTGCTTCTTGGCCGAGGGCATTTTGTTCGACCTCGGTATTCTGTTTCCCAAGATTCTCACAAGTTCTACCACTTTCCAGTATGATCGACAAAATTGTCGCAAATTACATCAATGTTTACTTCCTATTTGTTTGACTTCTCGATGGTGCTAGACTATTGTGAAGACGCGCCTCGATATTCTTGAAGCACCCTAACTTCTCGGTGGATTCTCTCCAAAAGACTACTCACGTCGTGGCATCGCATGCGTCTGTCGACTCGATCGTCCAATTTCAACGCTTGTCTCATTCTAATTCTCGATATTGTATGACCACAACATGTTCAACACTTGCCGCCAAAGTACAGTTACTACCAGAAACAAAACATTCAATAGTCCCGATTCCTGAAACCGTCTTGTTCGCCGCACCAAAAATCTTCGCGGGCAATCACCCATTTGTAGGACTCACATCGCCGCGAACGAGGGTTCCTCAGATCGTAATGTTTGACGAGGGGTACAAGGAAGAACAATGAGTGATGATGCTACAAGTATAACCAAGGGTCTGTAAAAGTTGCATAACAGCGCAGAAAGAAGTGCATGAAGGAGTTTGTCACAGTCTCTTCAGCAACGAAATGGTTTAGAGGATGGATTTGTGCACCGAACCTACACTATTTGAAGAGAAAAAACCGTCGACTGATGCCTGCAGACCCATCGACTTCGCAAACTGCTCCGAGTGGAAATGAAAGACCTCCATGACTTAAAGGTCTAGATGAATTGCCCAAAGATTGACCAATTTATCATTCTTGGACAATAATTTTTGTATTAGTACAACCCGCAAGTAGACTCGAGTAGCGGCATTAATGGCAACACACAACACCTATCCCTGACTAAGTGACCCATGACGTAGTAGTGGTAACGAGAAGCATAAGGCGAGGAAGTTGCAGAGTAAATTAGAGCATTCATAAAAACATGTGCACAGTGAATATTGCTGGACGTTACTGAGCGGTGCCTGCAAAGTGGAACACAAGCGTGGCTAGTCCACATGGAGTCAGAACAAGCCAAAGAAAACGTAGCAATAGATGCCACAATCTCAGCCTCATCGGCCTTGACACCTCAGATGTTTGCAACCATTTTGGAGGAGTTTACGCCTCTCGTTGTAAATCTTGACAGGATTTAAAGACGAACTGCCTTGAGAACTACCTCAGTATCAATCATTTGATGTACCTAAAGTGAGACAGCAGACCAAATGTCAAAGGGACCTGTCGGATGAGCAACCACGAGGTGACCGAGCTGAAAAACAATTGGACGAGATGATCGGTCAGTGTTTCACAAAGTTGTCACCTACCTCGCACCTATTATTTCAGTGAAAAATAGAACCAGCAAGATGCGGATGTGCATGGTGGCATTGAATGACATCACCGTCAAAAACTGCTAATCCCTTCCATGAGCATACGGTCTTGGTTACCTATTTCACGTGACGAGAATTTTCATGAGAATCGACCTACATAGTAGCTGTTGTTAGATCTGTGTATCTTTTCACTCACCAAGTCGTCATACCACCAAATGAAGAGCTTTAAAAAATGATGTTGTGTTTTTGACATTCTATCGATAACATTTTCAGCGCCAGCGATCGCGTCCTTCTTGACATTGACCCTCAAGTGAATGTCGTTATGCTACCCACGACCATGAAGTGAGTAGCATACCGACATTGTATCGATAACATTTTCAGCGCCAATCATCGCGTCCTACTCAGCTCAGCATCAAACCATGCATACAGGAATTTTTAAAGCTCAAACCCCAATGGTTAGGACCGTTTGAGGGCAAGCGAATTCAAACCCCAAGTGTCTCTCGTGTTCACCTACAAGAAATCATATTGATTCATCGGGTCTTCCACGCCAGCAAGCTGAGGTACAATTGAGATCCCAGTGACGAATGCCATGGCTCAGATATTACTCCTCCGCCTTCTATACAAGTGGAAGTAGCTACGGAGTATGTCAAAGATCACATCGTCGGACACCGACGCTGTAGAACGGCGATTGAATATCTTATTAAGTTACACAACAACGACGCCGCACACAAGAACTAGGAATCCTATGACAACCTATGTGACGTTGATCATCAGATAGACGAGTGGTTCAAGCATCACCGGCCTACTTGAGCTTCAGTTTTTGGTCTTCATGGCTAAAAGGAGGAAAGTTTTACATCCCACACGTGCACGAGTCTCTAATCTCCTTTGGTAGATGTTTCTGTCATTGAACTTGTAGCCTAATACGCATCGACCGCGGGGTTTTTTACACTCGGCCGAGGACTTTAGGCCACCATTCCCAAAATTCAGTGTCTTGTTCCAAGGTTCTGGCAGCTTCAACCACTTGCTAGAATTGTCAACAAAACCGGCGTAACCTGTATTGATGTTTCAATACTTTTCGTTTGACTTCTTCACGATACCAGAATTTTGTAGAGACATGTCTTGACATTCTGCAAAGCCCAAGACTTCTCGACAGAATTTCTTGAAGCGACCACTCACAAGGTCACATTACACGCATCGAGAAGTACCCAATATCCAAGATATGCCTCATAATGACTCTCCATGTACATGCTTGACATGTCCAAGACTTTGCCACCAAAGAATCATTATTTTTTGTTACATGTTATGCATTGTCCTTATTCCTTGAATCGTCTTCTACTCCCAAACTCATCCTTGCATCATTCATGTTCCAAAAACTGTAAAATCATTGTCATCATCAAGTTCAAAAGGAATTTTTCAGCTTGGCTTCATCGCTAACAACTAGAATCTCTCGAGAGATGAAGAATGTTTTCGGCCGCTCAGGTCCACGTAAAACCTCGGTGAACGCAACCACGTAGGAGTTGTTGGTACTATTGGGTGCATCCACAATGACGCCTAGCCCTCAGTAATGCACGCTACCAATGTTTGGGGCAGCCAATGAACACCAATGGTGAAGAGTGGAGCACAAGGATCACGAATGTGAGTGGACAGAACACGTTGCATTCAATAGAACTGAATTAGAACATGTGTTTTTTCGGTAGAACGGTGAGATTATATCAGATCCTTATAGCCTGTGATATAAGCTTCCAACGCAACCAAGCACGCCCACTTTGGAGCAGTAAATCCCCTCCTATGGCTGTCGAAGTAACCCTTGATGGAACCGTCTATCTTGCCTTGCACGCTAGGCAATAGGTGGCGCTTCGATGGTGGCCCATTGGAGCGCCTCTTCTCGCCCATAAGTCAAGGAGAATTTTACCTTAGTCAATGACGTTCCTCTGGTTGCTTCCTTTATGACCCTTGTGCACTTGGAACCCATTGGAGACAAACTCCGATCACCGGCGGTGAGTTATCCTGCCACCCATGACGTGTACCAGATTCCACCTATCTAACACCCGAACTTCGGGCTAGGCTCATTTTCAAAATACTCACTCAAATTGAGCGATTCAAAGCTCAATCTTGCATAAACAAATTCTACACAACTCAAATATAAAGTCAGATCAGGTGTAAACTTTCTCCTCCACTGGCTGAACCAGGGAATAAAATCAATGGAACTCATGACAATGAGCACACCATGTCAACAATCTCCCCCTTGCACCACAGCATTGATGCCCTGTTCTAGGAACCTGTAACATTTCAAACCTCACAGCGCAGACCAAGCTCCATACAACTTGTGTCTTGCCTGTCCTTGGGTTGTTCCCTGTTCATGGATGAGCATGTGCTTCGTCCCACAATGCACAATAGCCGCGTCTCCCTTCGCAACCAAGTCTCGTGCATAGTGATGCTGGATCTCGATGTGCTTGGTCCTCCTGTGCAGCACTGGGTTCTGGATGAGGATGATGGCACTCATGTTGTCAGCATTCAGCACTGTCGGCCTCTTTTGTGGTACCCCAATCTCTTTCAACAGTCACCTCAGCTATGCCGTCTCCTTTGTGGCTTCCTCAAGCGCGATGTACTCCGCTTCGGTGTTGAACCAGACAAACCTGATTCTTGCTTGCCCATGAAACTGCTGCACCACCAAGCACAAACACGTACCCTGGTGTTAATTCTGTCATCTACGTCACAAGCCCAGTCCGCAACGGAGTAGCTGACCACACAGAAATGCTAGGCAGCAGGTTGGGGCAGCAGCGTTGTTGATGCAGCGTGCGGGCTTCCACGCTAGTTGCTTAAGTCAGTTGCCCCCTCCGTCTGCTGCTCTAGAGACTAAGTCTAGAAGCTCTATGTTTGTTACTCACAAGTGCGCGCGCCAGTGTTAGCGCTTGAAAGCAGCTGGAAACTGAAAGTAACTGATTAGCAATCAAGAATGAACAACAATGGGAGACCCCTCCAAGTTCTAGCTCCCCCCCAGCTCTGTAGAGCTTGTTACTCAGCTAACCAGCCAATCAGGAAATAGACCTATTTTCTGGCAGGCAGGGTTTTCTCGATGAGCCCTACCAGACAGCCGACAGCCGAAAACCCGGGCGTCGTCCGTTTTGCCTGAAAACTGGACCATACCATGATACCGACGCTGCAAACGCAGTCGTGCGGTCAAAAACAGCTAGAAAAATAGTAGCAAGGAGTTATGGCTGCCCGAACCCAGGCAGCGTCTACGATGGTCCATGATGCCGAACAGGGCTACGCAACATGCAACAAGGATCCTAGGCAGAGCATGACGATGCAGACGCGATAGGACGCACTGGACGCATGCAGACTATGGTGGTAGTGACAGCAACTGCGGTGGCAGTGACCGCCGACAGCACGACCGCCGAGGAGGCCTGCCGATGGAGCTGAGCACGTCGCCGGAGAGAGGAGGCTCCATCGAGCTGCGAGTAGACCTCAGCGTGCGTCGGCTCCACCGGACGGCACTCCATCAGCGTCGAGTCTCGCCGTCAGTCATCTACACGCCAATGTACACAAGCCGGGAGGACACAACAGAGCACGATGAGAGATGCGCAAAAAAACAACACGGAGTAGCTGACCAACTCGAGGAAGTCACCTTGCCCTCTCTCTCTCCAAACACGAGCTGTAATTGTTTTGTCGTCTTGAGGTAGCAGGGGATTCGCTTCACCGCTTGCCAATGTAGCGGCCAAGGGTCAACCACATAGCGACTCACTTGGCCCCCGGTGAAGGCCAGGTTAGGCCACGTTCCCACCATGGCGTACATGATGCTGCCACGAGTGGACTAGTACGGCACGCCTGCCATCTCCTCCTTCTCCTCATCCGTTCTTAGCCCCATTCTTGAGCTCAACTCACACGTAGTGGTCATGGGTGTACCGATGGGGTTGCACTCCTACGTGTTCGAGTGGCGGAGCACCTCTTGCTGGGACGTTTTCTGTGTTATCTCCAGCATGCTTGCCTTGCAATCTCTCTTGATGGCGATGCCAAGTTAGTGTCCAAGCTCGCCGATGTCGATCATTTTGAACCGGCCGTCCGGCTGCCACTTCAGCTTCACAAACTCCTCCATGTCCGACAACATGAGGATGAAGTCATCCACGTAGAGAAGAACGATCGGGTGCAACTATGGCTGCTTGCACACGTATACACAATAATCTGTCTTGCATCGCTTGAAGCCAAGCTCAGCCAGAAAGCCAACTTTTTGGTGGTTCCACATGAGTGGCGCTTGCATTTTCCCGTTAAGTACCTTGCAAAGGCAACACACCTTTCCCGCGGACACATCCACATCCTTCGCCATCTTCGTGTGGACCTCCTCGACCATGTTGTCATTAGGGAATCAGGTCTTTACGTCCATTTGGTGAATTTCATACTCCGTGCCGTCATCATAGAGAGGATGGTGCAAATGGACTCAAGTTTTGCCAAAGGTTTTGTTTTAGTGTTTACTATTTTGTTGGACGCACCCATTTGTCACCAGTCGCACCTTCACCGCTCCACCTTTCCCTCCTTGGTGAATTTCTTCTTGATGATCCACTTGGAGCCGACCATCTTCTTGCCCTCCGGCCTGGCGATCATCTCCTAGTTTCCATTCTCCTCGTGGAAGGCGACCTCAGACTTTATGACTCCCTTTCACTCAGCCCCATCCTTCCGCTACAATGGCCCCTTGACGGTCTCAGGCTCCTCTTGCGCAAAGAACGCTCGAGCGAACCCGGCCCAGATACCCTCTGTTGTATTGTACCACTATGTCGTCCTCCTTGCATGTATGCTTCTCCAGGGACATATTGTTGGGGCTAATGCTGTTCTTAGCACAGCTGCTGCTGCTGCTAACGTCCCCTTGCGCTGCCACTTGCACCCATGGCCTGCTCCCCCTCTCTCGGGGATCGTGGAGATGCAGATTGATTCCCCGTCTCCTCGTTCAGATCTACTATTGCCGTCGCTTCCTACTCATTGTCCGACTTGGCTGGTTTTGAATCAGCCGCTCCCCCATCCCCTGGATGGTTCTCGTTGCTTAGAGCCGCTCGGACGTCGCCCTCTTTTGCGTCCTCCGTTGTCTCCCCCTTGAGTAGCAGCCACTCTTCCCGCTTGGAGAGACACGCGTCCTTGTCCGTCCAACGGCTGTCCTCGTCAACGTTTATGTCGTGAGTCTTCACAACCTGCTGCTTCTGTAGGTCGAAGAAATTGTACCCCTTGCTCTCGCTCTTGTACTCGAGGAAGATGCACCGGCAAGTCCGTAGGTCCAGCTAACCCCGGTCCTCCCGTGTCTGCAAAACAGCATGTGCAACGTAACCCAACATGAGAGGTGAGCCACAGTTGGCTTCCTCCTACTCCACACTTCTTGTGGCATCTTCCATACCTTGGACTCTGCGTCTTTTAGCAGCTTTGTTGGAGTCAGGTTCATGACGTACACCACTGACCGTGTCGCCTCCTCCCAAAGATTTTGCACGAGGCAGGCATCACTCAAAATAGATGGGATCATGTTGCTGATGGTGCGGTTAGCCCTCTTGGCAACACAGTTTGGCTGCGAAGAATGTGGCATAATTCTCTGTACACCCCACTTGCTCTTCATCTATGCCGAGTAGTCCCCTTACTCACTATCGTTGTCGTTCCATAACGCCTTTACCTTCAACTCTGTTTGTTGCTCTACTGCTACCATAAACTCCTCCACGCATGACATGGCATCAATGTTCTTCTTGATATTGTCGAGCTACACTTTGCGGCTATGGTCATCGATGAAGGTAACAAAGTAGCATACCAAATCGATGGAGGGATCAAACGGTCCACACACATGAGTGTGCACCACCTCCAACTTCGCCAATGCACGCGTCCCTTTGCTATCAAACAGTTGTCGTGTCGCCTTGCCGGCCACGCTCCGCTTGCACACGGCATTCTTGGCTGCAAAGAGGCCCTTGACCTCAAGACCACGTACCACTTTCTTCTTTTCCATGTTCCTCACGGTTCAGGGAGCGA
The DNA here is from genome assembly GCA_023375785.1 of Penium margaritaceum. Taxonomy (NCBI): domain Eukaryota; kingdom Viridiplantae; phylum Streptophyta; class Zygnematophyceae; order Desmidiales; family Peniaceae; genus Penium; species Penium margaritaceum. The sequence goes on from SZWC01004287.1 coordinate 123,710, forward strand.
CGTGACACAAGCGGCGGTACCACAAGTTCAGGTCCCAGCCGTCCTTCTTCGTGAGGTGGACGACATTGGACCCCCTCCAGCTGCCAAGGATCTTTGCACGGAGCAGGTACAAGTCATCCTCATGCTTTCCACGTGCAATCACCTTGTTGTCTCCCTCCTTCCACATGATGGCCTCCCTCTTGTTGAAAAGCACCTCAAGCCCCTTGTCGGTAAAGTGGCTCACTGGCTACATATTTGCCCCAAAGTTGGGCATGTGGAGCACGTCGTGAATTGTGCTCATGACAGCCTTCCCGTCCACGTCGATGCGAAAACTGCATTCACCTGCGGCCAACTATGTTTTACCGTTGGCCAGAGTCATGTGCCGCTCCTAGGTCGTAGGTGGAAAATGCCACTCGTTTGCAATCTGTGTGGTGGCCCAATCCGGAGTCAATCACGGTGATCCCTGGATTTGTCAAGTCGGCGGACTCTTGCGCCATCATAGTGTGGTCGCCCCTCTTTCCAGCCTTCCTTGGCTGGTCTGACTTCCTGTTGGATACTTGCGTGGATAGTGGCATTCTTTGCCACAGACGTAACACTCCCCCTTTTTGTCACATTTCTTGGTGCCCTCTTTGGCACCCTTCCCCTTCTTGTCGTCCCCTCCACCTTGAGGGCGGAAGGCATAAGCAGAACTTGATGTTGTACCACTTTCCGTCCCACCACGCAACATTAACTCATTGCGGAGATACTCAGCCACCGTCGGGTACTTGAGCTCATCGGCAAACCACCCGCCAACGACAGTGATCATGGGACTCCAACTGTCCGACAAGGCCAATAGGAGGATCATGGCTTGCAGCAGAGGGTCAACCTTCCACCCGGTGGCTATGCACTCAGCACTAACGGACTTGATCTGCTAGAGGAGCTCCATCATGTCGTCGCCTTCGTTGGCTCGGAGGGTGGCGAACTTCTTGAAGACGAACAACTGATTAGCGAGGCTGCTGGAATCGTAGATGGTGCAGAGCTTTTCCCAGGCCTCCGCGACCTCCGTACATCCTTGAATGAGTGCAAGCTGCGTTCGAGCAAGTACTAACATCAAGAAAGCTATCGCCTCCTTGTTACGCTGCTAGTGGTTGGGCCTCCACCAGGTTTAAAACAGATCGTACTGTAGTTTTCAGTTATTCATTGTCCCATGTTTCCAAGTCCAACAATGTTGCACACCTGGCCCAATGTCCCTTCCGATTTTGTAGTGCCACACACAAGCATGGAACATTGCAAGGTTGAATCTGTGTCCTCCAGAAACGCGTCACAATCCTGCAAGACTTAAAATGGGGTTGTTTCTGCCGCCCATATCGTTTGGATGTTGATTGTGGGCGCGTGAAGGGAGAGGAAAGAACACCCATGTCATTCGGTTCCTGACAAAAAGGGGTCAACACTACGTTGATACTCCCACATGCGGTTCACACACCAGTCACCCAACGCATGTTGTTCGCATTCCAGCAGTGTCTGCTTGGTATCTACACAAGACATGCATGCTTCCAGTTGTGGTGGGGGGGGGGG